>MCJB01016303.1:213993-255796 GCA_002018475.1 Nicotiana obtusifolia
CTCGGCCATCCTACACCTCCCTTACCCCCTCCTCCCGCCTTACCCATTTCATGTCCCATAGTGTTTGTATGAGTTATTTATTATTCAAAAAAAAATTACTCATTAGCCAACTACTAAAAAATATTTTTGGAAAAACGTTTTCTACTACAACCGATTACAACAACAATAATAAACTCAGTGATTTTCCACAAGCAGGATATGTAAAGGGTAAGAAGTACGCAGCCTTAGCCCTACCCTAGAAGTGCAAAGATGTTGTTTCCGATAGACCCTCAGCTAGCAAAAGGATGAAAAAAAAAAGTAATGGCAACAAGTTGAAATAACAACAAGATAAAAATAAAAAAATTTAAAAAAAAAAAGAACCAAAGACAAGAAAGCAGTTAAACTCTAGGTAGTAATAGCAATCTATGAATAAAGGATATCATACTAACACTAATGCTAGCGAACAGATTAAGACAAAGAGAAACGTTCTACTGCCTACTAGCCTTCTACCCTAATCTTTGATCTCCACACTCTCATAGCTAGGGTCATGTCCTCAGTCAGCTCTAGCTGCGCCATGTCCCGCATAATCACCTCACCCCAGACTTCTTAGGCCTACCTCTACCCCTCCTGCTACCTCTACTCCAACCAAACATGAGAAAATAAATGATAAACATATTTTTCACGAAAATATTTTCCTTCATACCAAACACACCCTTTCTCCTTCACAATTTTCCTTTGGAATGCAGTATGTATGAATAGTGATGGCAAAATGGTTAAAAGAAAATAGTTATCCACCCATATTATCCATTAAAAAATGGGTTGGATAATTACTTTATTAAAATGAGTCAAATAAGGATAAGAACTGTATTATCCACTTAAAAACTAGATAGCTAATGGGTTTAACTTTTATATTTTTAAAGCCTCAAATTGGGGGTTCTTCATGTTTGGGAGATTAGATATTCTCTCAAAATAGATCATTGCCCATAAAATAGTATAGTTGAATTTGTAACGAGATTTATAGACAAGCAAATTGATTTGATCCCAAAATGATAAATAAATTAAATAAAATGCAAGACTTAGCGTTGAAATCTAGACAAGACAACAAATAGCTTAGTTTCGGGAGCAGCGCTTCAAAAGGCAGTATTAAGAATATCAATTACCGAAAATAAAGTATTATTGAGCTTAGAATAATTTGTAGCATAAGTTTGTCAGAAAATGTGTCCCTTACAATGATTGTTGAAGTTACTATTTATATATGCACTTAGAGAACAAGGTCCTAGGATCAAGCCTGTAACGACCCGGCCGGTCGTTTTGAGAGTACTAGCCCGAACCCTTGTTTATTGCTTCCTCTATTTCATTTTGTGGTTACGTAACTTGCCGGGAGGATTTATTTTTGGTTTCGAAGTGAAATGGGACACATAGTCCCTAAAATGGAAGTTTAAATCGTAGGAATCGATCGTAGTTTGAATTGTGTGAAGACGACTGCGAAATGGAGTTTTGACGTTCCTATAGCTCCGTAAGGTGATTTTGGTCTTTGGAGCGTGTTCAGATGTTGAAGCGGAGGTCCGTAAGTCATTTTAGCATCTATTGGCGAAAGTTGAAAAGTTGGATGATTTTTTAGAAGTTTGACCGAAAGTGAACTTTTTGATATCGGGGTCAAATTCTAATTCTGAAAGTTGGAGTAGGTCCGCAATGTCAATTATGAGTTGTGTGCAAAATTTGAGGTCAATCGGACTTGATTTGATAGGTTTCGGTGTCGAATGTAGAAGTTTGAAGTTTTAAAGTTCATTAGGCTTGAATCGATGTGCAATTCGTGTTTTTAGCGTTGTTTGATGTGATCTAGAGGGTCGACTAAGTCATATAATGCTTTAGGACTTGTGGGTAAGTTTGGTTGAGGTCCCGGGGGCCTCGGGTGGATTCCGGATGGTTAACGGATCAAATTTGGACTTGTGAGAATGGCTGAAGGCACCAGTTCTGGTGTAATCGCACCTGTGCAAGATTGACCGCAGGTGCGAGTCCGCAAAAGTGGCATGTTGATCGCAGAAGCGGGCTAAAGCAGTGCGGGCAGAGGTCGCAGATGCGAGAAAAATTCCGCATCTGCGAGGCCGTAGATGCGAACAAGGAGGTTGCAGGTGTGCTGAGCCGCAAAAGCGGACTGCTTCTCGCATAAGCGAGTCCATAGAAACAAATAGGAGCTTGCAGAAGCGGAGGCAAGGCAGCTTGGGAAAATCGCAGAAGCGGTGCTTTTTCCGCAAAAGCGGGACCGCAAATGTGATCAAGTTATCCGTAGAAGAAGCACTGGGCAGACTCTATTAATTCAAGGGTTTGGGATTTTTATCATTATTGGACATTTTGAGCCCGGGTTTGGCGATTTAGCATTTACGAGGGATTTCTTAAGGTAAGTCTCTTTTATTTATTTTTAAACAATAACCTTGTTTACCCATTGATTTTCCCACCTTGATTGTGTGTGTTTAAGGTGGAAATTGGGAGTTGGAGGCTAGGGATTTGGAGAGTTAAATTTGGGGATTTGGGTGGCGACTTGGTGTCATATTTTGGTAATTTTGGTATGGGTGAACTTGATATCGAATGAGTATTCGTATTTTCTGACTTTTACCCGATTCCGTGATGGGGGACCGGGTCGACTTTTTGGGGCGATTTTTTGATTCTTTGCTAATGTCGTAGAATTATGATTTAAATTAGGTTCTTATAGTTGTATTCATGATATGTAATTACTTTTTGCTAGATTTGAGCCATTCGGAATCAGAAAATCAAGGGAAAGGCATCCTTATCGATTAATTGAGCGAGATTTGAGGTAAGTGACTTGTCTAACCTTGTGTGTGGAAAATTTCCTTAGGATTGGTATTGTTGTAACAATTATGATATGTGAGCGCCGTCTACGTGAGTGACGAGTGCGTACACAGGCTAAATATGAAAATTTCGGTTCTTACTGAGTTGTCTTCTTTTAAATTCCTTAACTGAGTTGCCTTAGCATATGTAGTGATCATGTTTAGCCTAGTATCACATGTCTACGTGCCTTAACTCTTACTTGAAATTTGTGCCACATGCTTAGTCGAATTGCCTGCATCCCTTGATTTGATTTAAATCTTTAACTGTAAGATTTCTTATGGTAAATTTGTTGTTCCTTCGGTTCAGTTATCTGCTATATATTTACTTTAGGGCTACAAGGCGGTTCCTCGGGAGATCCCCCTGTCTTGCATATTTACTTTGGGACTATAAGGCGGTACCTCGGGAGATCCCCCTGTCTTGCATATTTACTTTGGGAATACGAGGCGTTTACTCGGGAGATCCCCCTATCTTGCATATTTACTTTGGGACTATGAGGCGGTACCTTGGGAGATCCCCCCTGTCATGCATATTTACATTTAGGACAACGAGGTGGTACCTCGGGAGCGCCCCTGTTGTTTACCTCTATTTGCTATGCTGTTATTTTTTGAAACTTCTCATTGTTTAAATTCTCAGTCATTTTAAAATATTATTATATCTTATGCCTTGCTTATCTTTTAAACCAGTAAGGCCCTGACCTGACCTCGTCACTACTCTACAGAGGTTAGGCTTAGCACTTACTGGGTACTATTGTGGTGTATTCATACTACACTTCTGCACATCTTTTTGTGCAGATCCAAGTTCTTCCCACCAGACTAGATACCAGTAAGTTGGACCGCATGTGGAGACTTCAAGGTATATATGACAGCGTCCGCAGATCTCGGAGTCTCCCTCTATCTTTATTATGTTGTTTCCCTTATTCTTTTTAGACTTGATGTATAGAGACATTTAGTATTTTATCTTAGAAGCTTGTGACTTAATTCTACTAGGTTTTGGGAATCGTAATTATTTAAACCGTAGTTTCTATTTAGATATCATGTGTTGATATTGGAGTTCAGTTTATTATTCAGTTATTCCGTAAATTGTTAGGCATACCTAGTCTTAGAGACTAGGTACCATCACGACATCCTAGGGAAGCTGGGATCGTGACAAGTTGGTATCAGAGCTCTAGGTTCATAGGTGTTATGAGTCACAAGCAGGTTTAGTAGAGTCTCGCGGATCGGTATGGAGACGTCTGTACTTATCTTCGGGAGGCTATGGAACTGTTAGGAAAAGCATCACTTCTTTGATTCCTTATCGTGCGAGATTTTGACTTCGGATTCTAAAATTATGTCTTTTTATTCTCTCATAGATGGTAAGGACACGTACAGCTGGATTAGATGACCAGATACTCGCGCCCCCTGCTTGAGCCGCAAAAGGCCGGGCCGGGGTAGAGTCCGAGGACGTCCACGTGGTGCAGCCAGAGCACCCGTACGAGCTGCTACAGAGGAGCCACCAGTAGCTCCAGTTGGAGGGCAGGCACCTGAGACGCCTGTTATTGCATCAGCACTCCAGGAGACTCTAGCCCAGTTTCTAAGCATCTTTAGCACATTGGCTCAGGCAGGATTGATACCCCTTGCTCCTGCCACATCTCAGGCCGGGGGAGGAGCACAGACTCCCCTCGCCGATACCCATTGCAGTGGTTTCAGGTCGACTAGTTTCCAGAGATCATATCGAAACAATCAGTAGCTCCAGTTCAGCCGGAGGGTGGGCAACAGCTTCTGAGACGGAGCAGCTAAGGCTCGAGAGGTACAAGAACTACCACCCTCCTACTTTCAGTGGCTTGGCGTCAGAGGATGCCCGGGGTTTTCTTGAGGAGTGCCACCGTATCCTCCGTACTATGGGTGTTATGGAGACTAGTGGGGTCTCTTTCACTACATTCTAGCTTAAGAAGAGCGGCCTATCAATGGTGGTGCGCATACGAGTTGGACAGTCCGGCTGAGGCAGCTTCACTCACTTGGACTCAGTTCTCAGACATGTTCTTGAGGGAGTATGTTCCTCACTCTCAGAGATGCATGGCGCGTGGAGTTTGAGCAGTTGCGTGAGGGTTCTATGACTGTGTCAGAGTATGCGGTCTGATTTAGTGATTTGGCCATGCATGCACCGGCCTTGGTTGCTACTGTTCGAGAGCGGGTTCGTTGGTTTATTAAGGGGCTCAACCCCAGCATCAGATTGAGCATGGCCCGAGAGTTGGAGATGGATATTACGTACCAGCAGGTAGTAAGGATTGCTAAGAGGTTGGAGGGTATGCTGACTCGGGATAGAGAGGAGAGAGAGGCCAAGAAGTCTCGAGAGTCTAGCACTTACAGTGGTACTCATGCCCCAGCTACAGCTCGTCAGAGCAGAGGTTATATGGGTCGCCCTGTTCATTCAGCACTTCCAGCCACCAGCGGTACTCCGGCCACTACTAGGCCCCATGATCCTTATTATGCACCGCCAATGTCTAGTGTACCTCCTATATGTGGTGCTTTCAGTGGACAGTCCGGTCGATTAGGCCCGAGCCAGTCATAGAAGCCACGTCCTCTGAGAGCTTGTTTTTAGTGTGGCAACACTCGTCATATGGTGAGGGATTGCCCCAGATTTAGGAAGGGTGCACCTCCACATATTTCTCAAGCACCGCATGCTCCACCAGATCCTCAAGCTATGATTACAGCACCAGCTACCACCCCACCTGCACAACCAGCTAGAGGTGGAGGTCATTCAAGTAGAGGTCGCCCTAGAGGGGGAGGCCAGGACAGATATTATGCCCTTCCTGCTAGGACAGAGGCAGTTGCACCAGGTTATGTTATCACAGGTATTTTCCCGATATGTCATAGAGATGTATCAGTATTATTTGATCTAGGCTCCACTTATTCCTATGTGTCATCTTATTTCGCTTCGTATTTTGGTGTATCCCGTGATTCTCTGAGTTCACCTGTCTATGTGTCTACACCCGTCGATGATTCTATTGTTGTTGACTGTGTGTATGGGTCGTGTTTGATTTTTCTTAGTGGTTTTGATACCAGAGCCAATTTATTATTGCTCAGTATGGTGGATTTTTATGTCATTTTGGGCATGGAATGGTTGTCGCCCTATCATGCTATCCTTGATTGTCATTCCAAGACGGTGACGTTGGCTATGCCAGGTCTACCGCGGCTAGAGCGGAGAGGTACCTTAGATCATGTTCCTAGCAGGGTTGTCGCATTTCATAAAGCTCAGCGGATGGTTGAGAAGGGGTGTGATGTGTATCTGGACTATGTGAGGGATGTTAGTGCTAATACTCCTACCGTCGAGTCTGTTCCGTTAGTGAGGGACTATTCAGATGTATTCTCGGCAGATCTTCCGGGCATGCCACCCGATAGAGATATTGACTTTAGCATTAATTTGTTACTGGGCACTCAGCCCATTTCTATTCCACCTTATCGGATGGCCCCAGTGAAGTTGAAAGAATTAAAGGAACAGTTGCAAGAGTTGCTCGATAAGGGCTTCATTCGGCCTGGTATGTCGCTTGGGGTGCTCCTATCTTGTTTGTGAAGAAGAATGATGGTTCTATGGGAATGTGTATCGACTATCGCCAGTTAAACAAGGTTACAGTGAAGAATAAGCATCCATTTCCACGTATTGATGACCTATTTAATCAGCTTCAGGGTGCCAGGATGTTCTCTAAGATCGACTTGGGTTCAGGCTATCATCAATTGAAGATTCGGGAGACAGATATCCCGAAGATTGCTTTCAGGACTCGGTATGGTCATTACGAGTTCCTTGTGATTTCTTTTGGGATGACCAACGCCCCAACAACATTCATGCACTTGATGAACAGTGTATTTCAGCCCTATCTTGACTCTTTCGTCATTGTGTTTATTGACGATATTCTGGTGTACTCCCAGAGCCGGAAGGATCGTGAGCATCACCTTAGGACTGTGCTTCATACCTTGAGAGAGAAGAAGTTATATGCAAAATTTTGAAGTGTGAATTCTGGCTAGATACAGTGGCATTTTTGGGTCATATAGTATCGAGTGAAGGGATCAAGGTAGATCTGAAGAAGATTGAAGCAGTGCAGAGTTGACCTAGACCGTCCTCAACTATGGAGATCTGGAGTTTTCTTGGCTTGGCGGGGTATTACCGTTGATCTGTAGAGGGTTTCTCGTCTATTACAGCACCTATGACCAGATTGACCTAGAGGGGTGCTCCATTTAGGTGGACCGAGGATTGTGAGGAGAGTTTTCAAAAGCTCAAGACTACTTTAACTACAGCCCCAGTGTTAGTGTTACCAACTGGTTCGAGGTCCTATACGGTATATTGTGATGCGTCACGCATTGGTCTCGGTGCGGTGTTGATGCAAGATGGTAGGGTGATTGCCTACGCGTCTAGACAGTTGAAGGTGCATGAGAAGAACTATCCTGTCCACAACCTTGAGTTAGCAGCTATTTTTCATGTCTTGAAGATCTGGCGGCACTATTTGTATGGTGTTCCTTGTAAGGTTTTCACCGATCACCGGAGTCTACAGCATCTATTTAAACAGAAGGACCTTAACTTGCAGCAGCGGAGATGGTTGGAGTTGCTTAAGGGTTATGACATCACTATTCACTATTATCCCGGGAAGAGCAATGTGGTGGCTGATGCCTTGAGTCGCAAGGCGGAGAGTTTGGGCAGTTTAGCATATCTACCAGTAGCAGAGAGGCCTTTAGCCTTGGATGTTCAGGCCTTGGCCAACCAGTTTGTCAGATTGGATGTTTCCGAGCTGAGTAGAGTGTTGGCATGTGTGGTTTCTCAGTCTTTTCTCTATGATCGTATTAGGAAGTTTCAGTATGATGACCCCTATCTACTAGTCCTTAAGGACACGGTTCACCACGGTGATGCCAAAGAGGTCACTATTGGAGATGACGGTGTATTACGGATGCAGGACAGGCTATGTGGGCCTAATGTAGATGGGTTGCGTGAGTTGATTCTCCAGGAGGCTCACAGTTCGCGGTACTCCATTCATCCAGGTGCAGCAAAGATGTACCAGGATTTGAGGCAGCACTATTGGTGGAGACAGATGAAGAAGGACAAGGTGGAACATGTAGCTCATTGACTAAATTATCAGCAGGTGAAGTATGAGAATCAGCGACCGGGTGAATTGCTTCAGAAGTTAGAGATTCCAGAGTGAAAATGGGAGCGGATCACTATGGATTTTGTTGTTGGACTCTCACGGACTCAGAGGAAGTTCCATGCAGTTTGCGTGATTGTGGATAGATTGACTAAGTCAGCTCATTTCATTCATGTGGTTACTATTTACTCTTTGGAGCAGTTGACTCAGGTTTACATCCGCGAGATTGTCAGGCTTCATGGCATATCAATATCTATCATCTCTGACCGGGGTACGCAGTTTACATCACGGTTCAGGAGAGCCGTACAGGATGAATTGGGTACTCGTGTGGAGTTGAGTACAACATTTCACCCTCAGATGAACAGACAGTCCGAGCGCACTATTCAGAATATTGGAGGATATGCTTCGTGCGTGTGTGATTGATTTTGGGGGTGCTTGGGATCAGTTCTTGCCACTTGCAGAGTTTGCCTACAACAACAGTTATCAGGCGAGCATTCAGATGGCCCCGTATGAGGCTTTGTATGGTACACGGTGCCGGTCTCCAATGGGTTGGTTTGAGCCGGATGAGGCTAGGCTATTGGGCACAGACTTGGTTCATGATGCATATGCAAAATTTATTTTTCTTTTTTGGAACTACTACTATGTTATCTAGTCAGTCGGGGTATTTTACCTCCCCGATTGAACCGATATCAACCAATCGAGTTACCTCTTCTTTGACAAACTTGTTTCTACCCTCGGCAATATGGCATTTCTTCTGCCTTACCGGAGAGATGTTAGGATCCAAGCTTAACTTGTGCACGGCCACCTTTAGTGGAATACCTGTCATATCCGCATGCGACATGCAAAAAAATCAACATTAAATTTATGACATTTTATAAATCATGACCAGAGTTTGGGGTTTAATCATGTCCCTAAGTGGAACTTCCTCTCTAAGAACTTCTCGAACAATGCGACTTGTTCAGGTTCTTCCACTGTGGATTTAGTTGCGTCTGTTTCTTCTGGTACCTGGAAATATCTTGGTACCTGATAGGATTCCGACGGCTCCTCCCCTTTGTCCACTTCATTTGACTCGGGAATAGGCATCAGTTCCTGTAATTGCTATGCTGCATGTTACTTCCCTTTACTACTGGAAACCAAGATCGCGTTCATCTCCCTTGCCGCCAGTTGATCTCCTCTTATTTGTTTAATTCCCACTGGAGTTGGGAATTTCAGAAGTTGATGGTATGTTGATGGCACAACATTCATCTCGTATAGCCATGGTCTTCCAAGAATAATGTTGTAGCCCATATCGCCATCTACTACTTCAAACAAGGTCGTCTGCATGACCCCTTCGGCGTTTGTGGGCAAGAGGAGTTCACACTTGCTAATTTGAACTCCCAAGAGGAGTTTTGTGGCCGGAATGATGCTTCCGGTTAGCTTGGTTTGTTCCAGCACTCTCCATTAGATATTATTGGCTGAACTCCCTAGGTCAACCAAAAGTTTAATTTTAAAATCTAAAACATTAAGAGAATTTACCACAGCATCATTGTGTGGTAGTAGGAGTCCGTCGGTGTCCTCCTCCGTGAAAGTGATATCGTCCGCGGTGACTTCCTGGAGTCATTTGCTATGGGTCACCGATACCTTTGTCTTTTTTGCTGCTAAAGAGGTTTCACCATTAATCTCGTTTCCACCAAAAATCATGTTGATCGTTACGAGGAGGATCTTCTCCTGTCTTCGAGGGTTCTGCATTATCCTGGTTGCGGTCGTAGTTATTTTTAGCCCGGTCGCTTAAGGACTCTCTGAGATGGCCGTTTTTCAACAATGTCGCCACCTTATCGCGCAGATGTTGACAGTCCCCAATCTGGTGGCCGTTAGTCCTATGATACTGACGCCATAGATTAGGATCCCTCTTATTGGGATCGGATCTCATTGGCCTCGGGAATTATGCTTCCTTAATGTTCCTCATCGTCGATACTAGTTCCATCACGATGACATTGAAATTATACTCGATCAATCTGGGGTAGGTGGAATCCCGAGAGCCCGATATCTCTTTGTCCTGCAACAATCTGTTATTCCGACCATGGTCAACTCTCCTATCGATAGAGAACCTGTTCGCCGACCGAAAACCTTTGCCGTGTCCTTCGACCCTTTCTTAGGGAAATAATCGGCCTTTAGAAAACCGTCGATTTGTGTCGAAACCATCTTCAACTTTTCCTTATTCTTTTCTCGATCCCGACCCTTGGACGATGCCGCGAAACTGAGCTGGTCATCCTCTATTCTTATCTTTGATTCGTAGCGGTTGGGACATCTACCCATGTTGTTACCTGGAACTCGAGCAGACCTTCTTTCAGTTTATAGGAAGTGTCAGAGCTCGTCGGGTTCAGCCCCTTAGTAAATATCTCGGCCGCCCATTTATCTAGTACGGCCGGCAGCAACATCCTTTCCTTCTGAAATCTGGTCACAAACTCTTGCAGCAATTCGGACTCTCCTTGTGCAATTCTGAATATATCGGCCTTTCGAACGTGTACCTTCCTAGCCCCGACATGGGCCTTGATAAAATAATATGCGAGAATCTCGAATGAATCTATTGAGTGCGGGGGTAGAAGTGAATACCATGTTAGGGCCCCCTTCATGAGGGTCTCCTCGAACTTCTTCAGCAAGAATGACTCAATCTCGTGCGGAGCTAAGTCGTTTCCTTTCACCGCTATTGTGTAGGTGGTGATATGCTCCTGAAGATCCAAAGTCCCATCATATTTTGGCACGTTTGGCATTTTGAACCGCTTCAGGGTGTCGCCCTCGGTTTGAACGGCAACTAGGTGTATTTCTTTGAGTATGGTCCTTTCAACACTGGCGGCGTGCCCGAGATTTGATCCATTCGGCATTTATTTACCTCATAAACCGCATGAGTTAGGTTTTAAAATGATCATTCCCATTATTGTTACCAGATCCGCTGCTGTCCCCCCCGGCCCCATCGAAGCCGACCTCACCCCTCGGGGTATTATTATCAACCATTTTTGTTGTTTGGTTTGCGGGAGCACTAGGAGGAACTGGACCTCTTCCATTCGCATTGTTGGAAGCACCTAACAACCTTGCCTCAACTCTGTCATGGCCTGATCTTGTCTCGAGAGATGGCCCATAATAGCCTTTTGTTGTTCCCTCATGATTCTCACTGTTTCCGCAACGTGCTCGTCTTCAGCAACATCAGAAGTTGCCTCCCACACGTGTCGTGGATATTGCTCGCCATGAACCAGCGTGGCTACATCCTCCTCGTTGCGGGTATCACTGATTGAATCTTTGTGTTGTGGCAGATTTCCTTGGGCCTCAATGTTGTGTGCGTTTTTTTTTAGCTGAATTTATATTTTTATTACTGAAATTTAAGTACAACAATGGAGGGGGACATAAACCTTACCTCCCAAAATAGAATGCTTGTACTATTAGTCATTCTAAAGTGATGACTAATTATACCTAGAAAGTAGTAAGGGGTTAGACCTAAGATGATGTAACAGTTGCCTATTTGATGATAGACAGTCGTCTGTACAAAAACAATGTGAGTTTCTTCTAGGTCAGTTATACAAAAAAGTACATGTATTCCTATTTCTACTAAGTTAAAGGGGAATTTGCTTCCTACTATATGCTCCTGACATCTATCTATAAGATGTTGCAAAATATTGATAAAAAAGCATGAGCTATCTTCAAATTTGCTTTGACAAAAGCCAAGTTGAGGATAACTGTCAAGAGGTATCTTGTTTCTGAATATCAGTGTTGCTTGTGTTATTTGCTGGGCAGTTTTCCAGTTGCTGTTGCTGAAGCTAGATATGGTGTGTGCTATAGGATGAGACTTGTGTTGATGATTGTTTGGTTTTCTGCCTCTGGGGGGTTGGGTACTTGTTCTTGTGGCTGGACACTCAGGTATAGTGTCAGTGAGTTTTAAAGTGATCTTCTCTGATTGTTTTTGTTCTTGGGTGAGTGTTTCTTCTGCTGATATTCTATTAGCTCTGCTGCTGTGTCTTGAAGTTGTTGTTGTTTTGCTATGTGTCTGTGTGAATCCTTGTTCTTGTGCTACTTTGACTTAATTGGAGTTTTGTGAACTGGAGTTTGTGTTTCTGTAGCTTGAAGTTGCTGCTGCATTGAGTTATGTATATGCTTATCCTTGCTCCTGTACTGCTTTGTGTTGATTAGATATCTATGGAATATGAGTGCTGAAGGGATCCATGATGGTTGAATTGAATTGTTGTTGCTCTTGTATGTGTACTTCCTCTGCTGATAATTTGTTGGTTGAGTTTCTATGTCTTGAAGCTGTTGCTGATGTGCTTTATGCCTGAGTATATCCTTGCTATTGTGCTGCTTCTGATGATAGCCTGTTGGTGTTTTAGTTTCCTGTGATGACTGTTGGCTCTGTAGATTGTTGATGTGTTGCTGAGTGAAGTCAGGTTTCCAGTATTGTGATGTGGCTGGGAGTGTCCAAGATGATTGCTGTAGATGCAACAGATTGAGCACCAAGGGTGCTAATACCACACCTCGCAACTGCAGCAATAATCTGGACCATTTCCAGCTGCTTATAGTATTTTGGAGGCTGCTGGGTTCAGTGGTGAACATGATATTTATGTTGCTGTTTTTTTGGGATTTTGTTTGCTGTTGATGGTATGGCAGTTGTCTTTGTTTTGAGGTGCTTTGTGGTCCTATAATCTTCAGGGTGATGCTGTTGTTGGTTGTCTATTAGGTGTACTTCTAGCTGTTGTAGTTGCTGCAGGCAATGTGACTGGCAGTCCATGTTGTTGTTTCTGCTAAGTTGTGTGATGACTGAGTACCGGTGCTTTATGGTGACAGGGAGTGTCCATCTTGCTTCTCCTATATTGCTGCTATTATTTAATTGTGTGCTTGCTAGGTTGCTGTGTTGTATGCTAGCAAGGGGAATTCATGATAATTGTTGTAATTACAATAGACTAAGCATTAGAAATGCTACTATCACACATTGCAATTGCAGCAATAATCTGGCCTCCTCTAGGCTATCTGCAAAGTTGGGAAGTATGCTGAGATTATGTATGTGTGTTTGCTGAGATTGGTTGTAGTTGGGATCTAGCCTACTAACCAAAGAAGCAATGTAATGACACATTGCTTCTTCAGTAGTAATCTGATCTCTCACAGTGATCAGCATTTCACTGCTGCTTGACTCCAAAGTGCTGGTGGTTAGAGATGTGAGTAGGTGTTGATGGCAGCCCTTGTTAGCATTTCCTGCAAGAAAGAACATCATGTTAAATTGGATCCACTTTTCCAGTTTCTCCTCATTACAGATGTTGTGATGATGCTTATGGTGGCAGCCCTGGTATAACATTTTGCATGCACCCACAAGTACACTGATTATGTGAAATCCCGCATCCACTATCTTCTTGTTGATGTCCTGCTTTAGTGAATGGCTGCTTATTTGGTATGTGACTTGTGTGGTAATGTTCCATGGCACACCATATGGCAGCAGTTGGTGTGGCGGTATCAAGCCTTTGCTGCAGTTGTTATTGGCAGTGTTGGCAAGTTGTGCTCCAATTTTTCTTTGTTGGTGCTACATTTTCAGTGGTAACCTCTAGATTCTCCTGCCTGCATGAATTAGTTGATGTGATTGATCTGTAAGGTTAGTTGTTCCTGTGTTCCCTACAAGAAAAGGAGGATAGTTAGTGTAGAGCCATTGCTCCATTCTTTCTTCACCAATGTTGTTTTGCTTTCCACCAGGTTTCTTTTCCTTTGGCAGTGTTACTGCCCCTTGTTTCTTGCCTCTTTTACTCTTAGGTATGGACATTGACTCTTATCACTGTTGATCAGTCTTCTACTTTGTATATCTAAATCATCAAAATAGTAGCATTCCACTGGTCCAATGTCCAGAGCATAGTTGGCCAGATGGTCTGCCATTTTGTTGCCTTCTCTGAGTGTGTGTGTTATTGTTATATTGTAGCTTGCCATCAATTTTCTGATCTCTGAAACTGTTTCATCAATGGACCATGGCACTCTCCATTTTCCCTTTATACTTTTCAATAGCATCGTTGAATCAGTGTGAAGGTTTATGAGGGTGTAGTCATTGTGAACACGAATCTCAAGGCCTCTACCATTGCCTGTGCTTCAGCTTCTGTGTTTGTGCCTTCTTGGATTTCTTTACTACATGCATATATGATATCTCCCTTCTCATCTCTCTATATGAAGCCAATGGAACTTCTTCTTGGATTACCTCTAGAGGCTCCATCTGTGTTAACCTTAGTCCACCCTTAACTGGGGAATTCCTAAAGTACCTTTGTGTACTTCAGGGTGGGGGTGTATTGTTCCATCACAATGATTATGTCTGGACATTTATGTGGGATGTTGTGTATACCTGACTTTCTGAATTTGATGAGAAGCTGAAGAGTAAAATTGATCTGGTAGATTACTCTACTGATAGTGATTGCATCTCCATGTCTGTAGCTGTTTCTTCTCTTCCACAGCTCCCATACAATCACTGAAGGTAGGGCCTACATTATTGGTTTCAGTTGATTGACGACATCTGCAGTCTAGCATTTGGTCACTGCTTGGTGCAGTGTGATTCCCTCTATGTCAATTCCTGCATAACCAAGGAAATACCTCCACACTTTTTTGGCAGCATATGAAGTGAAGAAGAGATGCTGTCTTGTTTCTTCTTGTGGTTCTGCACAGCAACAGCATTTAGAGGCCATGTGGTAGCCCAGTTTTTTGAAGAAGTCATCAAGTGGTTTGTATGTTTTCTATGGTTTCATCACATATAAAATCAGGCGGGGTGACAAAGTATAAGGCTCCTAGTCCAATCCAGTTTTCAAACCAGAATAGAGAAGATCCCATCTTAGGTTGCCAACAGATTTGGTATTCTATGATGTTTCTGCAGTCAGTCATTTTCCTCCATATGTGAGAACCACCTCTCCATGGTACTATTATAGGATTGAGCTTTTTGCAGTACTTTTGGCTCACAAAAGCACTCCACAGACTTGGTTTTGTTCTAAAGTTCCACCATAGCTTACAAAACAATGTTGTGGACATGTCATGTAAAGATCTGAAACCTGCACCACCTTCCTCACATGGCAAGCATAAAGTGCTCCATCATTCCCAGTGCCTGCTTGGGTTTCCCACAGAGTTACACCAGAATAATTATGCAATTATCTTGTGTAGTTTATTGATCATAAAGGTTGGGGGGTTTACTACAGAGAGGAGGTGTATGGGCATGCTTTATAACACATGTGTAATAAGCACTGCCCTTCCCCCTATAGAGAGTAGTTTCCCTTTCCAGTTTTGCAGTTTATCCATCACCTTTTGTATGAGACCTTGATAGTAATCCATCTTCCTCCTCTTGTAGAAGACTCGACATCCCAGGTAAGTAAAAGGGAAATCTTGTCTCAATATTCCTATGATTCTTTGCACTTTGTCAATTACCTATGTTGAGGTGGAATGATGCATATAGACAGCAGACTTGTTCTTGTTTATTAGTTGCCCTGAAGCATTTTCATAGTCAGTCAGCACTTCCATTATCAGCTGAAGTGAAGTGGCTGATGAGGAAAAAATGATGGTATCATCAGCATATGCTAAATGGTTTACTTTGGGACTCCATTTAGGTAGTCCAAATCCATAGAAATACATATTGGAGTATAAAGCATTGAGTCCTCTAGACATAGCCTCTGCTGCCAGTATAAAGAGGGCAGGTGACAGAGGGTCACCTTGCTTGACTCCCCTTGTGGATTTAAAGAAGCCATGTGGTTCTCCATTGATCAATACATAGTACCAGTTGTTTGCCGCAATCCCATGTATCATGCCAATGAATTTTTCCTCAAATCCCATCTTCCTCAGAACCTTTGTCAAGAAGAGCCATGACAATCTATCATATGCTTTTGTCATGTCCAGTTTGAGTACCACATTTGGGCCTACTTTAGTTCTCAAACGAATGTTTGTTATAATTTCTTGAGTTAACAGGACATTTCCACTATGCTTCTGCCTTTTACAAAACCATCTTGTTCTTCAAAGATTAGCTTTGGTAAAATGCTTACCATTTGTGAGCACGTGATTTTTGCCCTGCCCTAAATACTCCAAAAAATAAATAAAATAGTTCGAATTGATTATTAGCCATTTTAATAATTAATTGGATCTATAATTACTCATATTTAAGTATTAGGTCATTAATTCAAGAAAACAAAATTAAAAATCATAAAATAGTGCATCTTTATTGTGGCCTAGTTTTAATGTTTAATTCATAGAGCCTAGCATCGTGTTAAATTAGTTTAGTTTCACATTTTGATGAATTAGGATTTTTATTTTTTATATTACTAGGACTTTTGTTTTTTAGAAAATTAGTTAACAATTAAAGAGAGGGATTAATTAGAGTTAAAAAAAACGGACTGGGCCAAAGTTGCAAAAGAAATTGGCCCAATTACACCAGCCCAGCCGGTCAGCCCAACACTCCAAACCCTCACCCAATCTCAGCCGTTGATCACAATGAGATCAACGGCCCAAAACCATCCTACACTAAATATAAAAACATCCTTAAACTAAACCCTAACCTAAAATCTTCCCCACCCCTCCGCCGCACCCTCCTCTGCCCAGCCCCCATCCGCCGCGGTTCCACCGCCAAAAAACGTCCAAAACTCGGACGAGTTGAAACCCCAACTCGTCCGTGGTCCCCCCCCCCTTCCTCACGTACTATAGCCCTAACAAACCCCTGACAAAGGCGTACACTCGAGGGTTTTGGCGTATTTGGGACCACACTCGGAACGAATGGGGGCCGTGGATTGATTAATAATCAATCCTCGCCTTCCATTTGTCCCGGATTCGGTTTTGAAAAGAGATTTGGAGTTTTCAGAAAAGGTCAGTTTTTGGGTATTTTCTTTTTGTTCGTCCGTTTATTTTTTTGGGGTTTCTTGGGGAAAAGGGTTTTGGGGAGTCCTCCTATATATAGTTCGAGTTTTCGTTTACAGAGGGGTCGGTTTTTTTGAGAGCTCTAAGAAAATTTTCAGAAAAAAGATCGAAATTTCAGATTCAAAAAAAAAAAAAAAAAAAGTTTTGAGGACAGAAATTGAGTGAGGTCTAAAAAAGCTGAAAGAAACCGAGAAGAACAAAAAGGTTCTTAACAGTAGAACAGAGGGAGCTTGAGGTCCGAAATTAAAAAGAAAAAGTGGAAGAAGAGGAAAAGAAAGAGTGAAATACAGAGAGTTAAACAAAAACAGTGGGAGGGAGGTCTAGAAATCGAAAAAAAAAGTTATAAAAACAAAGTACGGAATACATTCGAGCTAACTCACTGATCGATTTCTCAGAGTTAGGAGAGGAAGCTGTGATTGCGGTCATTGTTTGCTTGTTTGCTGTGTCGAAAGTGTTTGGTTTTTTCATTCCGTATAGGTATGTTCCAAAACCTTTTGTAACTTCATTTAACATCATGAATGAATGCATTGATTGAAGGTTCAACCTCTCGTATCTTTAAGTCTCTGCTTATGCTGATTGTTGGCTCATTCGCCAGTAGAAGTATGTCTGCTTCGCTGAGTGGTTATTACTGTGTATGATCTTATTTTGCTTGAGCCACTGTCACTACTTGTTTGGTTTAATCTGTTCCATAATTCCTTCTGGCATGTTTAAGTAGCTGTCTTCTCACATGTTTGCTCTCCAGTGAAACTCTGTGAGGTTCCGCTGAATTAGTTTACTTGCGGTCGATTAAGCATAGCCGCTGTCTCTCTAAATTGATTAATTTTGGTTCAATTTGTTTCCTGGACTGTTAGTACTTGCTGGTTCCATGTAGTTCGCTTTACTCCTATGTAGGACGTGTAAAAATGCAATAATTCAGGCTGTCTGCTGGAACAGGATTATGGCAACTGTATGGGGTCAGTCTTTAGCATTTTGGCTGGGCCCGTAAATTGTATAGATAGACCTTGCTCTACATTTACTATTCTGGCTATTCTGGCAGTAACACTTTATTCCAAGCTATGAGTATATTCTCTTGTTAGGTTGGTCATGTTGCAGGTTATAGAACAGCACTATTAATATAAAAATGGGCTAGTGTTCGATTTCATTTGAATGGGGCGGAAATCCAGATTATAGTTTGTTTATTCAATTAGTCATATTGAAAACAGTGCTGCAAATTTTGAATAATCATGTTATAGATGTACTGATAAGTTGACAGTTTAAACATGGTTACTCATGCAATTTATGGGCTGTATCTGCAATTTTATGCCTTGTCGAATTGTGTACTTCATAGCCAATTGGGCTGATTTTGAAAATCAGCCTCAAACACAATTAATTACTTTGCTTAGCTCGTGGCTAAATTTGCAAAAATCAGAATATGCTAGATATCTGGCATCGAGCTTAACCCATTATTGGTTGAAAACTAATTAATTGCTAATGGAGGTGTGCCGTATAATTAATAACGATCGCTTATGGCCCTCTTAATTAATTAAAGTATAATATTAATATAAATGAGCAGCCTTGACTTTTAAGTTTAAGTAGTTAAAGCACGGAAGCAATTAATTGCGTCGCCACTATAGGTACGGTTCCCGTAACATAGTAGCGACGTCAAGTTCAAGGGTGCCTTCTAGGCGACTTGATTCTAACAAACCCACAATTTTTTTTAGTAGAGGCGTGCCATATAGCTAACAAATAATTACCTATGGCCCTCTTTATTAATCAAATATAAGATTAGAATAAGTAAGCCTTTAACATTTTAAATTAGGAAATTCAATTCAAACACGATTGATTACGTTGTCGCTATGGGTACGGTTTCTGTGACATAGTGACAATGCAAACCTTCGGGGGTGCCTTTTAGGTGACCCGATTTTACCAATTTAAATTAATAAAATCTTTAAAGGTAATTCGAGGTGTGCCATACCCAAATAAACTTACAAATATGTGGCCCTTGATAATTAAACACATAGAAAGAAAAAAAAAATCGAGGCGTGCAATTTAGCAAATTCCATGGCCCTCGACAAAATAATACGCGTAATTTGCTTTAGACGCGTTAGTTTATTGAGTTCCCTAAAACTCGGGTGCGCATTTATGTGACCCAAATTCAAAATCCCGATGTTTAATTAAGAAGGTGTTACAAATTACGGGTGCATTTATGTGACGTAATTTGTGACATATTTTGATTAACCTCGCAATTCTCCAATAATTAAAGCGGAAAAATGGAATGAAGTAAAATGCACCATAGGCTAATAACAGATATTAAAATCAAATAATAAAGCCGATTATAACAATTAAGCGACCGTGCTAGAACCACAAAATCCGAGGGTGCCTAACACCTTCCCTCGGGTTAACAGAATTCCTTACTTAGAATTTCTGGTTTGCAGACTTAAAAAAAAAAGTCGAAATTTTTCTCGATCTGGGATAAAAATAAATCGGTGACTTGGGACACCAAATTAAATATTCCAAGTGGCGACTCTAATAAAAATTAAATAAATAATCCCATTTCGAATAATGTCACTTTAATTGGAAAAACTCTTTTAGTATATTTCCTTCCCGGGAATGTACCAAAAAAGAGGTGTGACAGCTCTGGCGACTCTGCTGGGGAAAAGAAAAAGAACCCAGAATCTCTGGTTCAGGGTTCAAGAATTCGAGCTTAAAATGATTGTTATTTTTCGGCTTTTATCTGATTTTGTTACCTGTTGAGCCTAATGTGCTAAATGTCGCTTTTTACTGCTTTAATATTATTTGAACTGTTTATAAACTGCTCCGAACCCTTCTCTTCTCATCTTCAGAGAGATGCACGTTGGTCGTGACTTCCCATTCTGTTAGTGTCTTACCTGAAATAAGAAAGAGGCCGGACAAGTTACAAAGCCGGGTGGCCTTTTGGTGCCCTGTACGTAGCCCCCTCCTCGGCTCGAGTTGTCCGCTCGGGTTCACCAGTCTAGACCAAATACCCAGGTTTCAGCTTAGTAAAACACAACCTCATGCCGGATCCCCAGTAGAGATATGAGTCTGGTAGCACTGGGAAAAAATGTAATAGAGGCAAGCTTTGCCACATCATATGGAACTTTTCTGAGCCAATGTATGATGAATAGGTTACATTTTCTTAAAAAGAAAACTTAGCAATGCAATGTGGTAACATCAGTCTTCTTCGCTTTGTCATTTTGCAGTTTCCATGCTTTTTTTATGTCTTCTATTTTCCGTTAAGGTGTTGGAAATATCAGTTCTGGTACAATAACGTCTGTAAGAATACATTGTTAAAACCAGCCACAACTTCTTGATTCTCCTTGTATGCTGTATGCCTATCAAAGAGTTCATCCTGTAGGTTGACAACATGGATAATCATCTCGGGATGTTTACTTTACATATTCTGCATATCAAAGCCTAGCTATTAACGCTTGTCAGAGTTATGCATACTGTAACGGAATTTTTTTACTAGAACTTTGATTAGTGGTCTTCAAATTAAGTTTCTTATTGGAGGGACGTTAGGAAGCTGCTCTTCATATGCAAACAACATAATTTAAAATGCTAAAATTAGCATTGTAGAAAGGTGATGTGGCTATTTGCCTCAAAACAACCATTTTATTGTTTACCTGTTGCGTGCAGTTTGTCCAAACTGACTTGGCAGCAAAGGTGGATCCCAAGTTTATTGATCTATTGGGGGGTTATATGCCCATGGAAATGGTGGTGAAAGGTATGTTTTACTCCAGTTATTTGCCTCAGAAATATGCTAGCTGTCAATACCAAGTCCTCCACTTCTACGGCTTTATGTGTGATCTGAAATAGCAAAGCATTTGAAATGTGATGGAATGGAATAATTTTTTTTTTTTGGATAAGAATTTTTTTTATAAGAAGAATAAATTTTCTATTTTATCTTCCTTATTCAGTGTTTACAGTTAACATAAAATTGGATATTATCTTTTTGCTCTTCCTTTTATCTTCCTCCCTCAATTCATCCTAGCTGATTTTCATATCATCTAATTCTAAGTGTCAGTAAAACATGTTTAAAGTCTATGCTAATTTAACGTTTCAGCGGCAGTCTTATTTGCTTTGTAACCTGTTAGCAAAGAGAAGAGGTTTCTTATTCATTTTAAAGTTTCTGTCCTTTGATCATTTTCATCATTTTTTGAGCCGAGGGTCTATCGGAAACGGGCTTTCTACCTTCAGGGTAAGATCTGCTATCTACGCTACCTAAATCCCATTTTGTGTTTTTTTGTTGATCACTCTCTTCGCTCCCACTCAATAAAGGTTATTTCCAGAGTTGTGGCTTGATAGGGACAGTAGTTAAAAGCGAAAGTGTTAGTCTCTTGGTGCCTTAAGCGCTAAACGGAATTAAGCTTGGGCTTTAACAATGAAAACCGCTAAAGAATAAAAAGTTAAAAACGTATATATAATGCAATGAAAAACAACTACTAGAAGTACAATACCTTTTGATCAAAAGAATTGAAATAACTATAATTAAGGAAAACTATGAAATAAAAGCATGCCAGTCAAGTTTTAAAATCATTTTAAGTAGCTGATTTATATGAAAAGGTGTTGTTTTATGTTTTTGAAGATAGCTGTCTTATACTAAAATTTTAATTATTTATTCTTAATCACCAAAAATTTCATTTGTAATTTTTCTTGATAATTGATGTATTTGTTTACCAACTATATGTATCGTCTAGTACTGACCTCTTAAAGCAAGAGTCCATGAGTGATGAGGTGCATGCCTTAGCACCTTAGGGCCTAAAGTAAAGCGCCACTTAAGTGTGGCAAACCGCACAACCTGGCTTTTACTAAGTTTCAGTGCTTAAGCATGCCTCAATAGCCTTAACAAGACTAAAACTTTTTAAAATTGCTTCTTTAACTTCTTTATTGGATGAAAAATCAAATTAGACATTAAACTGAATGTGGATAATATCCATTATAATCAAAAGTCACAGGTTCCATTCTTATTCCATTGTTGTTTCACCAATTGCTGCATTCAAAATTTTACAAAATGCTAATTGATTTATAATAGGGTGAAATATTTCATTTTTTTGGGGCTTTCTATTATTTTCAGTTCTCATATCACATTAACAAATCAATAATGGATGATTATTTAATGGGACATGAATTTGTTTAGTCCGGGCTTTGCGTCTAGCAGATCTAATTTGAGTTGAGAACACAAGTCATCCATAAAGGCCTTGCTTTTACCACCTTTCACCGATATTTATTGTACTGTACATAAATTAAAAAAAGAATCCGATTATTAGTCAATAATGTTTTGCTTGATGGAACTTATAGCTAGCTTCTTGCCTTCTTTAGAGAAATCTCCTTGTTGCTGGTTTATGGGTTTAAGGATGTAAATGTTTAAGCTATAATTAGTTAGATTTCACCTTTTTGGCAAAATGTTCAAAGTTGCAGTTTCACAAAATGTTCATATGATTGTCACAATCCAAAAATCTCACCGGAGCCGTGACAACGCCTAACACCGCTTGCTAGGAAAGTCATTAATCAATAAGTAGAAACAAACTTAAATAACAGTACTAAATAGTCTCAACAACGGAATTATAAATAACTGAAGTCAATAGTAACAAGGCAAAACGGCCTCCTGACCATTTAAATTGCCAACCCGGTAAAGGAACTTACAACTATCTCATTTGAACACCTCAAGTCATATATTTGTGAACTAATAAATCCCTTTGACCATAGACCATGCTTATGTGGCAGGAGCACTGGTGACGTGGACAAAGTGCGTGCAACTCACGTAATTAACAGGCGTGAGTACAATAATTTTGGATTTATAAAACCAGGAAAAAAATAGAAATAAAAAAGAAAGAAAGAAACCCCCTTTCTTTACAGTACCTTCCTTCCCCCTTCTTCCCCGAACACCCCCTGGTTTCTCCTCTATCCTTCCACTCAAAATCCATTTTCTTCATTTTACTTCCAAATCAAGCGCAGCAGTAACACTCCTTTCCCCTTCTTCCCCGGCTCACCCCCTTTCTCCCCTTTCCCTTCTACTCAAAATGCATTTTCTTCTTTTTACTTCCAAATCAAACCCAATAATTTCTTATTGTCAAAAGCACCTTTCAATCTTCTCCCAAGCTATTCTTCTACTGAAAGTCAAGGGTACAGTTAAGAGGGAAGATTAAGAATCGAACAACTAATTGAGTCTTTGTTGCTTTTCCCTCCTTTTTTTAGTCTCTGCACATATAATTTCTAGTACTAATTTTGACTTATTTGTGGTGGTGTGATGGTGGCGGCGGCAGAGATGAAAGTGAGAAGTTGATATGGTATGGTGGCGTTGGCTTATATGCAGTAGGCCATGAAGAAGAAAAGGAAAAGAACGAAATTAAAATTTTGATAAATTGGTTAAAAGAAGTGGGGCCCACAAATTACACATGTCAAGGAACAAATAGTCCTGTAATAAGACGTGGTAAAATGTTAGTGCGTTTGATATACATGCTCCGTTTGAGGGGTTTATGAGTTCACAAATATATGAGTTAAGGCATTCAAATGGGATAGTTGTAAGTTCCTTTTCCGGGTTGGCAATCAGGTGCTAGTTTAAGTGGCCAGGAGGCCATTTTGCCTAGTAACAATACAGCTAAAACCATCCCATGATCTGGTGTCAATGAGTACATGAGTGCTACAGAATTTAATACAGAGTCTGATCCCAAAATACAGAATTGTCTGAAAGATAGAATAGTAATAACATAAACTAGGAGAAAAGGGACTTCAAGGCCTGCGAACGGAACAAAAGTTACCTCGAAATCTCCAAAGGCTGATACTGTTGCCACTCCCTAGCAATCACTCCTCTTAGCAGCACCTGGATTTGCACATAAAGTACAGAATGTAGTAGGAGTACAACGAACCTCATGTACTCAATAAGTAACAAGCCTAACTCCGGGTTGAAAGCAGTGACGAGCTTGGCAAGGTCCAATATTCAATTCCAACAGCCAATAACAACGATAACGGAATAATAACGGCAACAAGAAAAGTACCTCAAATAATATTAAATTCAACCTTTTCACAATAAGAAATGAAATAAGCATGCTTTTCAAGAATAACAATCAAGGCATAAATTCTTCCATAGAAGTCACCTAAACATTGTTTATCCTAAGTTGCTCCGACATGGCAGTTTAGGTGCCGCACCCATGTCGACACGACACTAGTATGGATGTGGGTATGAGATTCGTATCGGATCTGGTCAAATAGTTTTTGGTACTTTGGCGAAGACGGACAGAAAAATTTGAGACGAGATACAATTTGATTCCCGAAATCAGAACCCAAAATAGGGTAAATTTGAAGAAAATAGCATACCTTATCTAGGAAATCAATTCTTTACTTATCTACAACTTGAGAATAAAAAAGAAATCCACAATTTACAAGCTACATGTAAATATTCCACAAAATTTTTCATAATTTAGAGATATTTTTATTTTTTTGAAATATTTTTAACCGGATCCCCGCACCCGTATCCCTTCTAGGACCCGTATCCCTGAATCTTAGAATTTACATCTCGTAGGATCCGACCTCTAGATCCGCACCCGTGTCAGACACTTGCACCCGTGTTTGAGCAACTTAGGTTTTATCAATTTAACTATATTTCCAAGTTCAACACATCAAATAGAGACATCAAGTACCAATAAGCATGAGGGAAGAAACACAACCTGGTACCTGTATGACAAGTAGACATGCCAGAATAAGCAATATCGCAGTTAAATCAGCAAATATGTCAAATCTCAGTACATGTATAGTGTGTGGCATAATCGCCCTTCAATCACCATACACAACGACACTTAGCATTGTATGGGTGCCGACCCTGACACAAGTCCCTTACCAAGCACATATATGACCCGTGTGCCAGCACCCACAAGTTATTACCTGACTCCGAAGGGGCGGATCCTAGCCCAAGCGCTAATCGGATCTAAGTCAACTATCAATATCACTTAGCCTAACATGGGGCCTGGTGCACGCGTCACCTCGTAATCAATACCACTCAGCCCAATATGGGGCCTGGTGTACGCATCACCTCAATATCAGTATCAAATCGGCTCTATGGCCCAAGATCAGTCATCAACCGCTCAAGTCTCAAATGTTCATCTGACAATACTCATCTCAAGCCGTGTCATACATATAGGGGTATCAACAACATGTGAGATAACATATAAAGAATGCACAGCGACAAAGATATAATACGCGGATATAATATCATGACCGAGAATATGACTACAATTAAGGCAACGGCTCATATAGTGAGAATAACCGTATCATGTTTCAAACAGATAAGCACATAGCTTAGACATGATTTCTAACATGAATAATAGCTCATATGGTCATACAAGTGAACAAATTACGGATATAGAGGGACATGATAGCAAAACAAGACACATAATAGCCTAAGGCCTACCCGGATCATGAATAACCTCGGTGTATGCATATACGCCCGTCACCTACCACGTGCATCACCCCCAATATATCTCAAATATCATAGGCAATGGGGAAGTTACCCTCAAACCACGTTTAGACAAGTTACTTACCTCAAAGCGTGTGTATCGATACTCCATGAAGCCCTTTCCATGCGAATCGACCTCCAAAAAACTCGAATATAGTAAAAGCAACTCAATAACATCAAACACGGCTATAGAAATCGATTCGAAACAATAAAGCTCCAATCTTTATCAAATTGCACACAGTTAACCAAAAAGGCAACCAGGGCTCGCTTCCCTGAACCTGACCAAAGTCACAAATCCCGAATAATCATTCGGATATGAGTCCAAATATATAAGTTTCATCCAAATCAGACTCCGAATCGGGGTTCAATTCTCCATTTTTCACTCTCCAAAACCATAGTCAAAATCTCCAAATTTTTCTTTCAAATCCCATAATCTATATGTAATAATTCATGGGGAAACAAGATATAATAATAAAATCAAGTAGAAATCACTTATCCTCTTGCCTTGTGTGAAAATCACCTTAAAAAATTGCCTTTCTCAGAAGTCTAGGGCTAAAAATATGAAATAATAGATCTAAGTCCTGAAATTACACAACTTATAAGTCTGCTAGGTGATACCCTACAGGAACGCGGCCCAAGCCTCGTGTTCGCGAAGCACAAACCAACTCCAGCCTCAAAATACCCATCGAAAATGCGATCCATCGCCTGCTAACGCGATGAGTGCCAACGCCAAGCCTACGCGTTCAGCCCCACAGGAACGTGAAGGCTTAGCTTCACCCCTTTCACAACCTGCCGTCCTTCTACGTGAACGCAATGCCCTGGTCGCGAACGCAAAGGCTACTGATCACAAAGCTTTGCGAACAGGACACACCTATCGCGAACACGAAGAACAAAATGCCACTTCCCCAAATAAGCATTCACGATCGTGAAGCACACCAGACACCAACAGTCTTTCAGCGATTCAATCAAGCTCCAGGGGGTCCGAAACAAATTCAAGCCGCCTGGGACCCCGTCCAATCATACCAACAAGTCCATAAACACTAATCAGACCTATCCAAAGCCTCAAAACATATGCGCAATCACCACATTTATGAATCGACGATCAAACCATCAATTGAACTTCTCTTAAGTTCATAAGCTTCTAAGCTTCCAACCAAACGTCTGATTCCTGTCAAACCAACTCGGAATGCAACCAAACTTTTGCACACAAGCCCAAATGACATAACAAACCTATTCCAAGTCCCCTAACAATAATCTGAACCGATAGCTTCAAAGTCAATTCCTGGTCAACCTATGAACCTATCAAACCTTCAAATTTTCAATTTTCGACAATTAGAGCCAAATCAACCTAGGAACCTCCAAATCCAAATTTGGACGTACGTTTAAGTCCAAAATCACCATACGAACCTATTGGTACCATCAAATCACCAATCCGAGGTCGTTTACACAAAAGTCAAACCGTGGTCAACTCTTATAACTTAAGCTTCCAACCATGGAACTAACTTTTCCAATTCACTCCAAAACCTTCCCGAAACCAAACCAACCATCCTCGCAAGTCCCATAACACCAAATACACATACGGGGAGCATCAAATAGGGGAACGAAGCTCAAATACACAAAACACCGGCAGGGTCGTTACAATGATGTTGTGGATTGTAGCATTATTTACTTTGTGGATTGACCCATGCAAGGGGTATACCATATAAATTTGTCGTAGTTTGTGTGTTAGTATTTTGGTTCACTATTTATTTTGTGAAGGGCGATGACGATGGTAAGTAGTGGTAGGAGCCTATAGAGCTATGGATTCTTAGTAGTGGTGGAAAACTAGAAATGACTTCTCTACTAAAAGATTAGGTTTTTTATACTCGGAAAGTGTTGGTTTTTGACATTTAAACATTCACTGTTTAAAACAACTATACATCAATTAGGAAAGGTTTTCATTAAGAATCATAAAAGTCACAAGCGGTTTTCCAATTTGAGTCTGAAGAGCCAACTTTGACAGGTGCATTTGAATTAATCAGAGATGAGAGTAAAGCAGGATCTTGTCTTTGGATTACTACAAGAAGGGGTATGGAGTACTGGCCAACTCCTGCAGAAGAAGCAAAATACCTCCTTCCTTCTTCAAAAGCTCGAAAAAAGTCTTCTCTCTCAGCTCCAGTGAATCTTCAGGTTCCTCAAAGTTTTGAGAAAGTGTAGGTGGTCGCTTGATTTCTTCTTTTCTCTTGTATATAGCAGATACAAGATACCTAACTTTCCTTGTTCTTGGCCATGGAAAGTTCTAGTGCATATTGTATCTAAGTACCATTCCACAGATGTTTCCTCCCAAAGAGGAAAAGAAACGAAAACCCATTCTAGTTATGTCGGCTCTACTTCTTGACAATTATGTATGCCACAACTTTACTTTTGAAAGCATTGGTAACTGCAAAGTACTGCTGCTTACAATTTATCCCATCTTTGTTTCTTTCTAGTACTTTTGTTTGTTCCAGCAAGATAACCTCATAGTACCAGGAGATTGTTCGTCATTAATTTTTTACGACTTTTAACACTTCTTTTGTTGTGACTCTTGTTCTCCAGAGTTGTTCACACGCTGAGTCACAATTTTCGTAGTGCCACCAGAATTTTCCGCACTGAATTGAGACTGCCAGTCGAGCCAGATCACGTCCTATTGAAAATCATTTATGCTGGTGTCAATGCTAGTGATGTGAGTCTTTCACTTTTGAGTTACATTTAAGTTCACACTAGATAGTCTTTTCGACTTCTTTGCTTTCCCTGCCCCTACTTGCAGTCTGCAGAGGCTAGATCTGTATGTTCTAAAGTACAAATAGTACATCTCTATAGAGTGTACATTGTGTCTTTTTTATGCCTTTTGTTTCAAGGCGTTTGTGGGGCGACATATATAATTGAGATGCGCAGGAGTCACATACACACACATAATTAAGGTTGAGATATTTATTAACAGAAGCATTTTTCAATAGGTAAACTACAGCTCGGGGCATTATTTCAGTGGCAATAGCACGGATGTCACTTCCCGCCTTCCATTTGATGCTGGCTTTGAGGTACAAAAGAATTTCAAAATTGTATGGCTTGGTGGAGAAAGAATCTCAGGAAAACCGCACTGCTACTGTTATCTTCCATTTTCTTTTTTATTTGCAGTAAGAATTGCATTTTGCGGTGATTTCCTAAACATAGAGAAATAGTGCCTCAAAGAAGCACAAGAGGTTGGAAGAAAGTTTCACTACGTCTAATGTGCTTCAAGCTAAGCTGAGCATAAATATTGATCAAGATTACCTTAAAACTAACAGCATAAAGTTGTTGTCTGAACATCTGCTTATGCTGATCTAGTTTCTTGGACTCTTTTTCATGGCTGTGTTTTCGTTACGTACGATGTTACTTCAGAGGTCTGCATATTTTGACCCCTTAGATGGAGATTAGGTATTGAAATGTAAAATGATGAGTCAGGAAAGTGGTCTAGGTTTTTGAAAATTCTTTATTTAGTGTTTAGTACTATTGGATGTTCTTTTAACGTCCGCAATTTTGTTTTACCTGAGAAGATATGAGAAGCTTTTTTGATTCTCCTATTTGCTTGACCAAAATTTAAATGTATTGCAGGCTGTGGGAATTATTGCTGCCATTGGTGATTCTGTTAGAGATTTAAAGATTGGCATACCAGCTGCCATCATGACTTTCGGCTGTTATGCTGAATTCGCCAAGGTAAATAAAGCTATATACATTTAATTTCTTGGTCTATTAAATCTATAGTTGTCATGGTAAATCTTACAAAAATTGGCATCTACGTTCAGGTCCCTGCCAAACACATTCTTCCTGTAGCAAGACCAGATCCAGAAGTAGTTGCAATGCTTACTTCTGGACTCACTGCATCAATTGCTTTGCAAAAGGTTGATCTTTAGTTCTTTTTATGGGACTACTTAAAGAATGTTTTGCCAGTTCTTTTGCTTCACCTGAAGTTGGACAGGGTACTATGAATAACAGGATCTATACTCTTTAACGCCAGTAGGTTATATGCATAGACTCTGAACTAACAATAACAGCATCTGTAATATTTTTTCATTATGGAACTTGTAGGCTGCCCAAATGGACTCGGGAAAAGTTGTTCTGGTGAGTGCTGCTGCAGGAGGGACGGGGCAATTCGCAGTGCAGGTATAACTTAGAAATCAACAATGAACTAAATAGAATACTTAGTTTCTAAATGTTACGGACCTACTTATTGACATCAGTATTTCTAATCATTGTGCAACTTTTTGTTTGGTTTTTCTTCCTGACACTTGGAAGGAGCAATTTTCAGTGCATATCTAACTTAAAATGGACAAATAACCTAGAATAGTTAGTTTCAAACTGCTATTTACCTATCATATTGGTATTTCAAGTCATTATCTACTTTTGTTTGGGTTTTCTTCCCTTCCCTTGTGGAACTACCTTCTCTATTTGGTAGTATGTCTGAATGGTGTGAATTTATTTATTGTCATCTCGCTGTTTCTTTAGTTCTTTATACACGGAGAAGTACCGTTTTCTCATTATTATGCTGGTAGGCTAACGAACTGATCTATGCTACTGCAGCTCGCAAAATTAGCTGGAAACACAGTGGTTGCAACTTGTGGAGGAATTGAAAAGGCCAAGCTTCTTAGGGATTTGGGAGTTGATCGAGTCATTGACTACAAAGCAGAAGATATAAAATCTGTTAAGTTTCCAAACAAGTATATGTTCATGACTTGCAAGTTCGTGTCTTGATTCTCTCTAGTCAAAATTGCATAGTACTTCGTCCGGAATGTAACTGCGGTAATGATATAACTTATCCAAAGAAAAAAAAAAATGCAGTAATGATATGTATAGAACCCCCACAATTCTTGGGAAAAACATGGAAGCCCTCAACGATAGTTGTTATAAGTTTCAGATCAGACCTTTTTTGTGCAGAAGAGTTGCTGGATATAAGGTTTTCACTATGGAGAATTGCTGTTTAGTGAGTTGGCTTCCTCAAAATTTATTTCTAGTCATCAACTCCACTTGAAAAGGATGTCAGAACAATGAACTCTTCGCCCTCTCATTGCCAGAGTGCTTGGTGTTCAGGATCTCATTTCATGTCAAGCATTATTACTAATCACGTCATTAATGATAAATAGAGACGTCATGCTAATATACGTTACTTTCAGAACTTTCATGTGCTAGAAAATATCTTCCTGGATGCCCAAGACATTTGCAGTTTAAAATTAACTAGTGCAAACACTCTGTTTTATTATATAGATTCTCCAAACTTATGCTATCAGGAGATACCCATTTTGAGAGGTTTAGAACCATGTAATGGCTGGAGGTGTGAAGGGTGACAATTACCATAGTATGCATTAAGGGCCACAATTTAGTAGTTAGTGCAGTACTAGTTTGGACGTCTAATTGCAGGGTTGCTACTATGTTTTCCTGTCGCTTTTGAAGTATTCCTATTTATTGTGGTTTGACTTAGAACTGTCTTATTATACTACCTTATAATTTCAACCAAGCTCTTGTCAAAAAAAATTGCCCTAGTTCTGATGTTCAAGGTAACTGTTGAAGTATGTGACCATCTCATCAAAAAACTTAAGCTGCAAGAGAAAACACACTTTTATTTACTTAATTATGTCTTCAACACGCCCTCTCACGTGTGTGCTTGATTTTTTTTGATGAGCCAAGCACGTGATAATTCTTTTTGATATTGGGTGGCGATAAGACTCGATCCCAGGACCTCTGCCTGCTCTGATACCATGTTGAAGTGTGTGACTATCTCATCTAAAAGCTTAAGCTGATAGAGAGAACACACTTCTATTTAATTAATTATGTCTTCATTAGTAACCTACTGTACTTATTTATTTTTTTCTGATCTGAGATACTTGCGTGATTTATTTTATGTATGTTTCTGTACCAGGTTCTAAGAAGGGAGTTCCCAAAAGGTATTGATATTATCTACGAGTCCGTTGGTGGTGAGATGTTTGACCTCTGCTTAAATGCTTTGGGGGTCTATGGACGAATGGTTGTCATAGGAATGATTTCTCAGGTTGAACTTCTTAAACAGTATACACACACGCGCACACACATATATTTATATCTACTTTGGCTGGCGTTATCTCCTAATTTTTTTTCCTGTGCTTGTGTCATGATTTCTAAGCATTAAATATTCTCGCCGATTCTTAACAAAAATATCTTTTTAGTTTGACTCTGAAAGCCAACTCATAAGCTGTGGTTTCAGTATCAAGGAGAACATGGGTGGAAACCCCTAAACTATCCTGGATTATGCGAAAAGATTCTAGCAAAAAGCCAAACTGTGGTACGTGTGTTATCTCTTGTTCAATTGATCCTATTATATCTTTTATATAAGAGGTGATGTTATAATAGTAAAAGGGTGATTGCAATTGTCTGAATATAGTTTTAAGTAAATAAAAGTGCTCTCACAGTCGCCCATTAGCAAAAAGAAGTTCCACGTGCTTAGCCTATGAAAAAGAATCAGGCCCACATGTGAGGGGGCAGGTTGAGAATGTTATTAAGTACATAAAAATGTAACCTCTCTAACAGCTTAAGCTTTTAGATGAGTTGGTCACAAAGTTTAACAACCATTACCAACTTCACTAAGTGGAAGAACAATTAGAATCAAAGTAGTTGATCTTTCCGCTTTTGTTGTATTTGAGTACGAATGGCGTTAGTCTCATAATAACTGCATCTTCTGATCTCACACTTTATTTGAATTTGATCAAGTATACTTGTACTTTATTTGTTATACAGTTACCATGAGTTCTTGTTACTATATTTAATATGTTATGTTTTCTTTGGGTCAGAATAATATGAAGGAACTTGTCAGACAAAAGAATAATATCTTTGAAGTTTCGGTCAAGACTTCTTCCCATGCTTATAAGGCTTGTACAATCTGCTCTAGCCCAACAGTGCATTGTTTTAACAAATGTATTGCCGTACTTCCGTACCTGCCCTCCAATTTAACTTTGTTAATCGCTCAGTTAAGCATGGTTGTATGGATTCCATAGCTAGTCCATTTTTCTGGAAACATAGGAAATAGCCATTGGTCTTATCTGGATTAAGCAACCCCCCCCAAACACACACACACACACACACACACACACAAGGATAATTTCTGTTTTCATAAACAGGAAAGTTCTCCAATGTATATCAGGATAGTTGAGGTTTCATCTGATCCTCTTTTTTGCACTTAGCAATGACTATTTTTCTTTCCCCATTCCGAAAATCTGAAAGTGTGAGACCTTTATTTTCTGTTCAATTATCAAGGGCAATCATTTTAAATTCTCATCTTAATAGCCTCTAAAGTTAGAACATGACATGTATTTGAGAAGGAAAGAGTAGCTTTTGAAGATATTTACATTTTTTTCTGCCCAAAACAACTTCTGCTTTTCCGTACAGGAAATGTCACTGATATATGTTAGAATGCTGAGATTGTTTCTGATCCTTCATTTGCACTTAGCAGTAGACTTTTTCTTAACTTTCTATTTTCTGCTTAAAGAGAAATAGGTCAGTAAATAATTTCAACACCTTAAAAGATTTGAATAACTTTATGGATCTTGAATAGAATGTTGATATTGCCTACTTGTTTGATTTGGCTTTAGGCATCCTCAGCTATATGCCTGCAAATTTAGGCTTTTTTAAGTACCTCATATGGCATTATCTTGGCTAATTTGGTAATTTGAGCTGTTCTCAGGCTGGATTTTTCCTGGTACAATATGCTCATCTATACCAGGAGCATTTGGATAGATTGATTAATCTCTTCTATTCGGGAAAGCTTAAGGTTAGTATATCTAGCCCGGACAAATATTACCTCTACTACCGCAGTGTAAAACGCCGAGTTGTATTATTTTCAGACTGATTTTATCTAGAGACTCTTACTTGATGGATTTTATTTTAGTTCCATTCAAAGAAATAAAGTAACAATCCTCTGTTGATCCGTGTCAAAGGTTGCCATAGACCCCAAACGATTTGTGGGCCTACATTCGGTTCCTGAAGCTGTTGAGTACCTTCATTCTGGTAAAAGTGTAGGCAAGGTATGAGAGATGGATTATTGTGATTTTTCTGATGTTTCAATCTTTCAATTGCTCCTTATGTTTCTAAAATGTGATAATTCCTGCAGGTGGTTGTTTGCATCGACCCAAAATTGAGTCAAAAAGTTGCAAAACTATAGGTGCATAATAGACAACAGAGTCCATAAATGATTCAACATTACAATAATGAATTATTGAACTTTTGGTATCTCACTACATAGTATTTTAATCAGTACGCCTGTCAGAAACCTAAATGGCATACTTATGAGTCACTTTTAATCAATACGCCTGTCAGAAATCTAAATGGTAGACTTTATGAATTATGATTCGTATGAATATCATCATTCATACATGAGAGGAAGCTGTACTCAAAATAGCCCCGGCTGTAACCTGTTAGAAACATAATAAAATATCTTTCGTGCAAGCATACGGCGTTTTATACGATGAATATTTTATGTTTAAATTTCATTAATGGACTTCTTATAATGTTAGGAATAGGTTCTTGCCTTGCGTAATTTTGGCCAATTTGTACCTCATGAAATATTATTATTACTACTATATATAAAGAAAACTGAAGCTGCTCTCCGTCAACATGCTAGCTTGCCCATTAGAGTTGTATCTGGTATTTCACGGATTTTCATGCTTTAGCTACCCTACATCAGTTACTCCGTCATTTTCACAAAAAGATTGTCTTAGTTGACTTGGCACAAATTTTAATAAAGAAGGAAAGACCTTTAATATATGTGATATTAAATAAGTCATAGCATTTATGTGGCCGTAAAACTTTTGAAATTTGTGATTTGAAATTTGTCATAATATCTGTGTGGCAATAAATGCTTCATATTAAGGAATATTAAAAGGCACAAATCTTTTTGAAACACACTAAAAAGGAAATAGTGCTGATCTTTTTTAAACAGAGGGAGTATTTCGTATGTATCTGTCGAAGCTTCGGAGTCCCCCGACATCGGGCACACACTATTGGTCTTTGTATCAAAGGACTCTGTCTTTGGACAACTCGCACACTTGCTTCTTTTGTAAGGGAATGCTTTCTCTTATTTTCACCAAGCCTGGATCGTCAAATTGTCGTGTTTTTACTTTAGCTACTAGCGAGGAGAGCTCCTCCACCATCGGTGTCAATCTATCGTACACATAAGTTAGCCAACCGTTACAAATCCTTAGTTATCTCCAATTTATAATTTCCACATGTCGTAGACTGCCTATAGATTTTCGACTTAACGCGTCAGACACAATGTTTGCCTTACCGGGGTGGTATAGTATATTAATATTGTAATCCTTTAATAATTCAAGCCACCTTCGTTGTCTAAAATTCAACTCTTTTTAATTAAATATGTATTGCTAGCTGTTATGGTCTGTTAATATGTTAATACGAACTCCATAAAAGATAGTGATGTCATACTTTCAGAGCGAAGATGACAGCTACTAATTCCAGATCATGAGTCGGGTAATTCTGCTGGTGTTTTATCAATTGCCTCGAAGCATATGCAATAACCCTACAATGTTGCATTAAAACACTGCCCAATCCCACCTTAGAGGCATCACAATACATAACATAGCTCTCGTGTCCTTAAGGAAGAGTTAAAACTGGTGTTGAGGTTAGTTTGTCCTTTATTTCTTGGAAGCTCTATTCACAAGTATTGGTCCACCGGCATTTTACTGCCTTTTGCGTCAACTTTGTTAATGGAGCAGCTATGGATGAGAAATTCTCCACAATCCTTTGGTAGTAACCTACTAAGCCCAAGAAGCTAAGTTGTGGGCGTTGGCCAATTCTTAACCGCTTCGATCTTTTGACTATCAACTCTGGTACTCTCTCCCGAAGAAGCTAAGTTGGTGCTCCGTTAGCACAAAAATACTTTTTAAAAGCAACCGAATGAATTCTTTCCCTTGCACATCACATCCACAAAGAAATATCATATCTGAGTCATTCCATAACCTTCACACGTCAATAAGGTGAAGTATAGGATACATCCATCAAATTCCTTGCTCAAAATTACCCCTGATGTTCTCTTCCTCAATCATAACTAACCCATTGACGTACCAATAACCAGAAACTGCAAGGACACATAACTACGTGACCCAATCGTCCATAGTAGGCTCCCCCACTTAGTTTAAGCTACAACTACAAAATCCAAGGACCCAAAATGTCTTCTCCTTCTAGCTACCATGACCTCACACCGTTACTCAGTCCTATAAGCTCTTGTTGCACTAATCATCACACATCTCGAATTATCTGTCCTGAATGCACAGTCAACCTCATGATAGTCGTGCCGTCTCCCTCAGACGATCCAGACCCACATCGCAGTACATGCCTCATGTTGGATAGAAAGTAGAACTCTTCATAGGAACTTTATCAAAAACCATGCAATCCCTAATCTTCTCACGGGAGATAGTCCACCTGTGTAATCTCATATCAACATCTTCCAACGACATTTCCCTGGTTACAACCACTACGAAATCAGTTAATTCTCCTGAGCTCACACTCATCCACCAGCTGTAAGAGTCTGTTCATTTCCATTAACATCAACTGAAGATCCAATAATGCGTTCAAAACTCGAAGTCATATTACAACCCACGACGATAATCAAGCATTCACATTCCCTCTGCATTATAAACAACTCAATTCGTCGCCTTCGAACTTTCAAAGTACAGAAGCCACCACCCTAAATGAAATACACAGACTTAGTCATTTGTTCACCATGACCCAAATCGCTCTAAACTTTCTCAAAGCATGTCGTTATCCTACCATAAAATCCATACGATATGCTGCCACTCCCACTCCGGTTAAACCATCTTCCTAAGCAAATTACTCGGCCTCTACTATTCATACTTGACCTGCTAACAATTCAACCATCGAAATACATATCCAATAATGCCCGTAATACATATCCAATATTGTCATCCTCTGCCACCAATAATGCTTCCACATATCACGATCCATTTCCACAGCACCCGAACAAATAGAAGTCCATCAACTCTAAGCCTTCTCAAGGATCATCTCTCTTGAACCATCAACACTAGAAACAGTGATTCGACACCGAAGTCTCAGCACACCGTCATCTCCGATAATCGCTTCTTAGGTACCATTTCATAATACTGTGCCCCAAAGGCAAATAAATGAAGACCATTCATATTGACGAGCCTTAATGCATTCAAGAATTCTACCAAGTTCAGAAATATCAAAACTCGCTACTCCATCAGCCAAGGCCTGAACACTCATAGCCCAATTACCTCTCTAACACAGGAACTGAATACCGAATCTTCAAATCACGAACTGAATAATCCTTTTCCCGAAGCACTCACTGTCACAACACATAAGTAAATACCCTGTCATTCACACCAATACTTTGCGATAGTCAACACATAAACATCATAATACATTGTGTACAGCTGCGAAAGCATGGGCAACACTAACACTAGTCTAAAACGACAGAACACTCCTCCACAAGGTGACGATAATAGTCCGCCCATATACGCAGGGAAAAACAACCTGCACCATATCTATAGCATCTCTACAACTCGTCGGTGCCCAACTGATATCGAATGCCTGATATCGCGTACGAGTGAGCAGGAATGAACTGAAGGCATAAGCTTCAACGAAATCAAGTCGCACAACGAGGAATCAAGAAAGGGAAGTTCTCCTAACAGTCATGTAGCCTCTCACAGATAAGTACCGACGTCTCCGTACTGATCCATAAGACTCTACTAGACTTGCTCATGACTCGTGAGACCTAAGTGAACCTAGTACTTTGATACCAACTGTCATGACCCAAACCGCACTATAGGCCATGATGGTGCTCAACGCTGTCGTTCGGCAAGCCAACAACTTAATAACATGCCGATTGCTAGTCCCTAATACATTTTATAACAAATGATGAAGTAAATGCAGGGAATTTCTCTATTTTTATAGAAAAGTACTGATAAAATATTAAATGTTCATATGAGATTGAAATATAAATCTAAATATCATACAGAAATACAACCAAGAATGAGAATATACATCCCCAAAACTTGTTGTCACAAGTACATGAGCATCTACTAGGAAGTACAATACTACTATAACATCTGTCTGGAATATAAAATAGATAGGATGGGGACTTTGTGTCCCGTGGATTATAACATGGAATCTAGCTAACCATAAAGTCTCCTCTGTAGCTATGCCTATACGCCAAGATGACCACCAAATGTACTTGTCTCAGTACCTGCACAATCAGTGTAGAAGTGTTGTATGAGTACGTAAATCAACGCGTACCCAGTAAGTATCTAACCTAACCCCGAAGAAGTAGTGATGAGGAGTCAAAATTGACACTTACTAGTGGTCAAATAAATAATATATAGAAAAAGTAGACAGGTATGAAGCATGGCAAGTAAAACAGTGAGAACAAATATACGAACATAACACGATCCTCAACAGAGAAATAAATATGAGGTCCTTAATAATCGAATACTACCTCGAACGGAATACATAATGGTCACACCAGATAAAACGTTACATCTCTAGTCAGGAAAATTCATTGGTACACTAGCTCCTTATCAAATATCACGCACGATTCTGTCGAGGCGAGCAGCCCGATCCTATAAGAGTAATGGCATGATTTTCTGTTATGGCATACGACTCGATCCCATAACAGTACTGCTGAGGCGTTCAGCCCGATCTCATGATCGTGTACACTGCCGAGGGTCAACCGGCATAAACCATAGATGCATCTCATAATACTGTGTGAGATATTAAATTCAAGAACTTTGGGGTGAATTCGTACAACACGGGAGCAATCAGTAAAAGAAAGTATAATCTTTACTGGTAATCAAGTAGCTCGCCAGATATCTAAAATCGCAAGTCCGATAATTTAAGCAAGTCTTGTCTGAGGTAAAATGTAAATTAAGGCAATTAAACAAGCAAGAATAACTCAAATATTACAATTAAAGCACGGTGTGAGTCTAAGTCTACCCGGACCTAATAAGGAATTCTAGCATACGCATGGACACTCTTCACCTCATATGTGCATATCTCCCACAAAATGTAGCATATAGCAATTATAGCACCTACCGAGTAAATTTTCCCCTCACAAGGTTAGACAGGAGACTCATCCCGCTCCAAAATCCGATAACAGGCTCCAACGCCTCTCTAACACCTCAAACCAATGCCAAACGATCCAAAACTAGCCAAAGAACATGCATACCAATCAAACATACTCAAGAACATATAATTTATCATTTAGAAACAATTCTCAACCCCGCACGAAAAGTCAACAAAAGTCAACCCTGAGCTCGTGCGTCCGGATTTCAAAAATTATCGAAAATAAATATTACCCATAACTTATATAGTCTATATCCAGAAAATTTCGTACATGAATTGACCCTCCAATCAAGGATTTACTATTTCTCAACTTTGGGGCTCAAAATCCCAATTTCTACAATCTAAATACAGATAAAAATAATAACCAACGGAAATAACCATAGAAAAACATCAACATAAAGGTTATATATTTATCCCATTGTTGATACGACAACAATAGCGTGAAAATCACCTCAAACGGTGCTATAGAACTCAAGATATGCTCAAAATACTAAAATGCTCGGTCTGCCAATTTAAAACACTGCCCAGGTGACTTTTGTTCTTCGCCTTCACGGTACACCTTCACATTGCGGAGAGAAATTTTTCGTGTTAACTGGTCAACCTAGAACTCCTTCTTTGCGTTCGCATGACCTCTCTCGCAGACGTTCGCATGACTTCTCTCGCATTCGCGAAGAGCAAAAGTTCGTACCAAAAACCAACAATCTTTTCCGGCAAGAAAATGGACATAACTCTCTCATACGATCTCAAAATTCGACGATTCTTGTTGCTATGGTTCTGTAATTAGGTTACTGATCTACTGGTTCAATTTAATCATAAATTAAAGGTTGTTTTTTCAATATAGTACCTTTTATTCCCAAAGAAACGACGCTGAAACATCAAATAAGAGCGAGGCCCAACCTAAACCCATCCGTAACTCATCGGAACCTAACCAAAACTTGCGGACAAGTGAAAAATCATCATAAAAACCAGTTGAAACTGTTAGATCATGAATCCGAGCTCGGTAAGTCCACTATTTCACCGTGGTCAACTCATTTTCATAAATTTAACTAGTATGCAACTTACGTGTCCGAATCACTCTTAAACACCTCGGAATGGAACCTAATTTCACACACAAGTCCAATATGACAACACGAACCTGACCCAAGACTCGGAATACCAAATGAAATCCAATAATAACAAAGTCCACTCCAAGTCATACTTAACAAATTCAAAGACCTTCAAAATGCAAACTTCTAACAATAATTGCCGAAATGCTGTCGGACCATCCCATACTCCACCCGAACATACACCTAAGTTCAAAATCACCTTATGAACCTATAGGAATATTCAAATCCCGATTCCAAGGTCATTTACTCAAAAGTCAAACCTTGGTCAACTCTTCCAACTTAAAGCTTCCGAATCGAGAATTATCCTTCCAAATCAACTCCGAACTTCCCGAAAATCAATTCGGACTACACGTGCAAGTCATAATGCATAAAGTGAAGCTACTCAATGTCTCAAATCTCTGAACAACTTGCAAGAGCTCAAAATTATTGATCAGATTGTTACATCGGCCCGTCTCCGGACGTTAACTATGACCTATGATTTTGGTGGCCTTTCATTTCTTTAGAGCAGGCCAGAAATAATGAATTCCGACAACTTCTCCTCTATTCCTGTCACTGCCGATGCTGGATGTGAAGATCAGCAAAGCCTTTAGCCCATGATGGCTTGGTTTCACTGCCTTCCGCTATCCATTAACTAAATTTGAGTCTTTTCTCTTTTGGACTTTCTTATTGCCTGTTGGAAACTCGTTCCATGGTCTGTTGGCTTTTTGTTCTTCGCTAAAAACAGAACTAAAATTTTTACTTGTGGAGTTCCTGCTGTTATTACCCCTTTGATTTTGGGACTTTGGTTCCGCCATTAAGGCTGACAAAAATAACCCCGAGTTATTGAGATCATGACTCTCCGATTGACCCTCTGAACCAGGCCTGAAAATAAATGAGGCAATGACGATTCTCATCGAAAATGGAAAAGATGAGAAACATGACGAATCAACACTTTGAACGGTGACATAGTTGACCACCGTAATCGAAACCAATAATTCGTTAGCTTATAGTAAAAATTAGTTAGCGTATCGTATTTATTTATAATATTTGTTACACTAGAATATCATGCTTAGGTTATAACTAATATAATTGCCTAAACATTAGTCAACAATAATTCATGTTAGTCGCTCTCATAATTGGTCTGATTAACTCTATTCACACGTTTAATGGATTTGAGCTAATTAGCTTAACCTGAGTAGACGAGAACTTGTAAATAATTATTAATTGATTTAATGTGATTTTTTGATAAAACTAGTCAATTTGTGAGTGAATTTTCTGCTGAATTAGTTAACAACATAAAATCTTAAATGGACATCTTCTAGGCATTGTTCTGTCAATTCTAATTTTCTAGGAGTTCCATTTGCTATTACGTCTATCCTATACATGTTAATATGACTTTCATTAGTTAATGTATACATTCTTATCTTTTGTTGATATATACAATATTTCTATTAATATACATATATCACTTCACATTTTGTATCATATTATCCTTGATATATTTCTTACACTTTTGCACCTAAATTTTAGGTACATGTTTTATGAATTTTTCTTGTCATAAAGATACACTACTACTAGAAATCAGGGATTTAGAGACCAAAAATTAGCGACCAAAGTTGGTCTGCCACAAAAAGCGACCAACATAGGTCGCTAAAATAGACAAAAAAAATGAAAAAAAAACTTAAATAAAATAGCGACCAAAGAAGGTCGCCCACTGGTCGCCAAACTGTTCAACATTTTGACCGGACTGGTCAAACAAATCTGGTCAAAGAAAATTCACAAATGGCGACCAACTTTGGTCGCTAAACTGGACCCACGTTTAATATTAGCAACTAAAGTTGGTCGCTTACGGAAAGAAAATTTTATGGGGATAGGAGCGACCAGAGTTGGTCGCTTCTCTTGAATATTAAATTAAATCAGAATTTAAATTGGCGACCAACTTTGGTCGCTTAATGGAAGGAATTTTATGGTGACATAAGCGATAAATTAAATCAGAATTTAATTTTGCGACCAACTTTGGTCGCCTTTTGGAGGAAATTTTATGGTGCCATAAGCGACCAAAGTTGGTCGCTAATCTGGAATATTAAATTAAATCAGATTTTAATTTTGCGACCAACGTTGGTCGCCAATTGGAGGGAATATATATGGGGAATTTAGCGACCAAAGACGATCGCTTACTGGAAAATTAAAATAAATCAGATTTTCATTTAGGGACCAACTTTGGTCGCTAATATAAAGGTATATATATTCGCGACCAAAGTTGGTCGCTTTCTTGTTAACATTTTACCAAAGTGTATATATATATTACTAAAATATATATATATACCTTGATATATATAT
>MCJB01016314.1:0-40724 GCA_002018475.1 Nicotiana obtusifolia
CAAGCACATCCAAAATTAAATAAAGAAGTGCCTATATCATTTCCTAGATTGTCCCAACTTATAATTTCGCTTTAGTTAACATACGGGGCAAGTTCTAGACTATATAAGATAACACAGAGAATCAAAAACCTTACTCGCACAATGCACATGATTCACTTACAATGGTTCTGTTCACATGTCGAGTCAAGTAAGCATATTTACTTGAAATAATTAAGCAATAATGCACTAGATGTTAAGCAAATCACCAATTGAGAAGGGGTGTCACAAATTAGGATGTTTTCTTTCCACCTTTAATTTAACTTAATGGGAATTGGATCATATGGTCACAACTTATCGCACTATCATCAACCGTCAAGAAGTAATTCATTCTCACTCATCTTTTCCTAATACTAATCCTACAAGAAAAAATTGCCCGGTTCGGATTACATCCTTGGAAAAGAACCGGTGCCCTAAGAAAAGCCAAGGAATATTACCTAACTACCTAAAAATAGAAAAAAATCTTTTCGTTATTTTCGGTCCAGTTGTTGTCCCTCAAGAAACATAATCCGTCGTCGGGAAAAAAAACTAGACTATATGTCTATTACCTAATGCTACTAAATACGAAATAGAAATAAAACAAATACTACTACGAATTACAAACACGATTAATCATTATAACTCAACCGAAATCTAACTAACAACAATTATACTAAGAATACATACAACTAACGAAAAGAAAAATTCATGAATATCACCTCCAAGGTCACTTAGACAAACATTTTCATAAAACTTCTCAGCACTAGATGATACCCCAATGATACCCCCACCCCACACTTAAAGCATGCATAGTCCCCGATGCATATATATATAAGTAAGATTTGAAGAACAAAGTAGGGTGGAAGGAAAACTCCCCTCAGTCTGTGCTGGTCTCGTCGGAATCCATGCCCACAGGTACTATAGCCAAAGGTCTGGTGGTGTCCACCTCGTCATCTCCCTCATGATCTGAGCCCTGAACAGTGTTAGCATCTTCCTTGGAGTGGATCGGACTACCCGGAGCAACGCCCAGCAGTTCTTTTGCGGCGCCAGTAAGATCATCACGCAGACGCATGCGTTCGTCATCAGAAATGCCTACGCGGGTCAGGACCAGATTCATGGCATTAAACATGAATCTGGCAATACTCTCGTCTCGCTCAAACCGAGCCGCCGGGGTGAGCTTGGATGCAGGCTCCATAACGGACGTAATATCCAGAAGCCCTGGTGGGACCTCCACGACCTCATCATGTCTCGGGTACTCAGGGACTCCTAGAAATCTCATGTATTAGGTTAAGAGATTGCCAAAATATAGCCTCCGGATCTGGCGCCCAAATCGTGTACGAGCCATCTCCGTGAGCATAATGTCAGCAACATTGATTGGTCGGCCCGTCATGAGGGAAAAGATTAAGCAAACTCTGGCCCTTGTACAGTCATTGTTGTGGTCGGCAGGCATCAGCCTAGCCTGCACGAAGTTCTGCCAAACCTTGGCAGCTTTGTTAAAGTCAGTACGGACCATGGAGAGGTGAATGTTGCCTTGCTTCCTGTTCCATTTGGCGTGGGAATCAACGCCACATAGCATATGCCGAATGAGCTGGTAAGGAGGGCTGCGGATTAATTGTTGCAATCGCTGAGGGTCAGCATTCGCAACTCCCAAGTATCGGCATAAATCTTCCCTTCCCAAGGGCACCTTCGTACCTCGGACATAAGATCTGGATCGATGGAGGTCCCAGTTAGCATATAACTCCTGAACGGCACTGAGGTTCGCCGGTCCTGGGCATTCAAGAAACCTCTCCATCCTCGATAGGNGATGTTTTCTTTCCACCTTTAATTTAACTTAATGGGAATTGGATCATATGGTCACAACTTATCGCACTATCATCAACCGTCAATAAGTAATTCATTCTCACTCATCTTTTCCTAATACTAATCCTACAAGAAAAAATTGCCCGGTTCGGATTACATCCTTGGAAAAGAACCGGTGCCCTAAGAAAAATCAAGGAATATTACCTAACTACCTAAAAATAGAAGAAAATCTTTTTGTTATTTTCGGTCCAGTTGTTGTCCCTCAAGAAACATAATCCGTCGTCGGGAAAAAAACTAGACTATATGTCTATTACCTAATGCTACTAAATACGAAATAGAAATAAAACAAATACTACTACGAATTACAAACACTAATAATCATTATAACTCAACCGAAATCTAACTAACAACAATTATACTAAGAATACATACAACTAACGAAAAGAAAAATTCATGAATATCACCTCCAAGGTCACTTAGACAAACATTTTCATAAAACTTCTCAGCACTAGATGATACCCCAATGATACCATATATAAGTAAGATTTGAAGAACAAAGTAGGGTGGAAGGAAAACTCCCCTCAGTCTGTGCTGGTCTCCTCGGAATCCATGCCCACAGGTACTATAGCCAAAGGTCTGGTGGTGTCCACCTCATCATCCCCCTCATGATCTGAGCCCTGAACAGTGTTAGCATCTTCCTCGGAGTGGATCGGACTACCCGGAGCAACGCCCAGCAGTTCTTTTGCGGTGCCAGTAAGATCATCACGCAGACGCATGCGTTCGTCATCAGAAATGCCTACGCGGGTCAGGACCAAATTAATGGCATTAAACATGAATCTGGCAATACTCTCGTCTCGCTCAAACCAAGCCGCCGGGGTGAGCTTGGATGCAGGCTCCATAACGGACGTAATATCCAGAAGCCCTGGTGGGACCTCCACGACCTCATCATGTCCCGGGTACTCAGGGACTCCTAGAAATCTCATGTATTGGGTTAAGAGATTGCCAAAATATAGCCTCCGGATCTGGCGCCCAAATCGTGTACGAGCCATCTCCGTGAGCATAATGTCAGCAACATTGATTGGTCGGCCCGTCATGAGGGAAAAGATTAAGCAAACTCTGGCCTTTGTACAGTCACTGCTGTGGTCGGCAGGCATCAGCCTAGCCTGCACGAAGTTCTGCCAAACCTTGGCAGTTTTGTTAAAGTCAGCACGGACCATAGAGAGGTGAATGTTGCCTTGCTTCCTGTTCCATTTGGCGTGGGAATCAACGCCACATAGCATATGCCGAATGAGCTGGTAAGGAGGGCTGCGGATTAATTGTTGCAATCGCTGAGGGTCAGCATTCGCAACTCCCAAGTATCGGCATAAATCTTCCCTTCCCAAGGGCACCTTCGTACCTCGGACATAAGATCTGGATCGATGGAGGTCCCAGTTAGCATATAACTCCTGAACGGCACTGAGGTTCGCCGGTCCTGGGCATTCAAGAAACCTCTCCATCCTCGATAGGCGGAGGCGAGCAAGGATATCTGGAAATCTCTTTTCCAATAGAGTAGTGTTGATGCCCATCTCCGAGACATAGCGTCCCATGGGCATAAAATTCCGGTACCAGGTAGCTGCATTATCATCGATCAAATCAAGTCGAGGTCGGGGCCTGGTAGAGATTTGGTGTGAGCCCTCGTCGACTTGTTTTCCTTTTGCTTGGCGAGAAGATCCTTCGCCTTGCTTTTGGATAGTCATCCCTAAACTACCATGTCATCTTTATTACATGGAGATATTGACCCCACTGTTATCACCTATTGGTAAAGCTCTGTTCTTGGACCTTGCTTTCTTTCAGAAAACCAGAGGTAGTGTTGCAAAGATCAAAATGCAGCACCAAAGATCTGCCTACTCATGTCTGGCTTGGATATGATGAGGATGTCAATGGAGAAGGTCAATGGCTCCAGATTCAATATGATAATATCCGTGAGTATTGCACCTACTGTAGACATCAGGGCCATTCACTTCAAGCCAGTCAAATTAAAAGAGAAGGAAAACCAAAGAAGAAAGGAAAAAACATCAGCTGCAGAGAAAGAACCACAGATCACAACTTCAAGTCACACCAAAGACAATCAGCTCAAGGGCAGTCAAAAGACTAGACACAAACACCACAATGCAAATAAGGCAGCAACCGAGCAGACTATTAACCAAAAAGTAGAGGAACACCAAAAGAGCAAAGAACACCAAATCTCTGGAGATACAACAGCACAAGATGAATGGCAAACACAGAAAAAGAAGCACTTCAAAGGTAATTCCCAAGCCCACAAGAAACAACAACAGATATACATACAAAAACAAATTGTAACACAAACTGCTGTTGTTGCACCCACACAAAAAACCATCAGAACTACACAGTCAGGTATACCCTCTAAATCTCAACAGGTAGCCCCAGAAATATTGAATTCCATTCATATCTCTGGAGGCACCAACATTGTATCCCATTACCATGATCCCCCTATTATACCTGTTGTTCATGAAGTTGATGGAGGAATGGAGAAATGTCAGGAGAAACCCAGTGTTTTGCAGGATGGGGTACCTATGGGGGTTGGGATTCCTCATGTTCTGCATGAGTGTGCTAGAGCACAATTGATTTACCATAGGATGGCCCCCCTTAATGCCCCTGCACCAGTTGCTACTACAGAGCCCCATACAGTTGCTGCAATGGGAGAAGAGATCTGTGATATAATCAGCTTAGATGAATACCAAATTGATCAGCAAGAAAAAACTATAAGGAGACTCCTAAAAGGGAAAGCCCCTGCAGTGTCAGATTTCAGCATACAATCCCCTAAATCAAAAAATAAGCCAAGCCAGAAGAAGAGAAAAGCTATGAGAAAACAGTCTGTAGGAATCTCTATCAATGAACGTATAACAGATCAGCACCTTCAGGACCCTACTAACTCCATACCAAAGCCCAGCTGCCAACTTGAAATGGAACCCTGATGTTGATACTGCCAACAAATCACAGACATATAAGGACCCTGTGCCAGACCCCTCCCTTTCACAACCTTTGTTACATGCCAATGAGTAGGACAGGAAGGAGGAAAATAGCTCCATCCAGAAGGATTTGAATAAACACACTGCTCTAGCATTTGCTCCTCTAGAAGAATGTCCTCTAAATAAACATTCTTCACAAAATGATGAATATAGACCAATTCTTTCAGAGGATGAGATGAGTGGTGGCTTTGAGGAAGAAACTGGACTAAGTGATGCAACAGAAGAGGACCAACATTGTGATGTCCTTGCAGAAGCCATTAATGGGGAATACCATCAGAATGATATCATTCAGAACTAGGGATTATCTCCTAGGACATATAACCCATCACCAAGGATCACAAGAAGCATGGCTGCTAGCAGGAGCACCGTCCCACAAAACTCCAACCCCCCCTCTATGTTTTTATGATCAGTACACTTATATGGAATGTCAGAGGTATTAGAACCTCTGGAGCCATTGTGAGACTCAAAACACTAAAACAAATCCATAAACTCTCCCTCATAGCCATCTTTGAACCATTCCTAGACTCTTTACATATCGACCAATACAAAAACCAACTATCTATGCTTCCAACGTCAACAAAATATGGATTTTCTGGGATAAGGACTTCTCTGGTACTATCATAGAACAAGATGAACAGCAAGTCACAATGGAGCTAAAGCATGTTGAGGCTGCTGAAATTTTCCATCTCACAGTCATATATGCTAAATGCAAACCTCCTTTAAGGAGACCACTGTGGGACAAACTAAGGAACAAAGCACTGAACTCTAGCGTACCAGGGCGTGCAAATTGGGGATTTCAATGTGATTACATCAATTGAAGAAAATATAAGGGGTATTCCATACAAATCAACAAAAGTCTGGAGTTTCTGAGCATGATTGAGGATTGTGGATTCACTGACCTTGGATACTATGGACCTAGATGCACTTGGTCTAATGGTAGAGGCCCAGTTCAATTGTCTGGAAAAGACTGGATAGGGGACTAGCTAATGATAACTGGTTTGCTGCACATCCTGCTACTACCATTACACACCTGGCATCTGCAGGATCAGATCATTCCCCTCTTCTCATGGAAATCAATGTCAGATAGGATAATGCCACAAAATATTCTAAATTCCTGAACTGCTGGACAGAAAATGCAACCTTCTTGCCACTGGTATAGCAAGTCTAGAATGCACCAGTCACTGGAAATGCAATGTGGATCTTCCATCAAAAAACAAAGGCACTTTGCAAAGAATTATCCAAATGGTCCAGACAAGAATATAGAGATATTTTCTAGAAAGTCAAGGAATATGAAGAGAAAGTCAGAAAAGCAGAAGAGACTTGGGCACAGTCCAATGAAGAATCAGATAGAACAATTGCCCATGAACTCACTGCCCAATATGTCAAACATCTGAAGATTGAAGAGGCTGTCCTGAAGTAGAAAACACAATTACAATGGTTTAAGGATTGAGATACCAACACCAAATACTTCCATAGTCTGATCAGAGGCAGAAGAAGAAAGTTGTATATCCACAAAATCAGAAAGGAAGACAATGACTGGATATATGGAGATGAAGCAATAGGTGAAGCTGCCTGTGACCATTTCCACAACCTGTTCACTGATCCCGGTGGAGTCATCAGGGAAGTCTTGCATCCCTACACTGGTTACAAAAGAAGATAATCATCAATTCAACAAAGATCCTACAATAGAGGAGCTCAAAGACACTGTTTTCTCAATGAATCCATCCAGTGCTGCAGGTCCAGATGGCCTCAATGGAAAATTCTTTCAGCATTGTTGGGATATAATCCAGTTTGATCTCTTCATTGTGGTGAAGGCATTCTTCTGTGGTCAATCAATGCCTAGGTACATGACACAAGCATGCTTGGTGCTGATACCTAAAGTAGAATTCCCTAACACTTTGTTAGAATTTAGACCAACAAGTTTTAGCAATTTCATCAATAAGATTATATCCAAGATGGTTTCCAAAAGAATTGCACCTATTCTCCCCAAGATCATCTCCCCAAATCAGACTGGCTTTATCAAAGACAGAAGTATTTCTGAGAATATTATGCTTGCACAGGAGATTGTCCAGGGTATTAAGAAGCCAAACATAAGTTCTAATGTAGTGATCAAATTGGATAGGGCAAAGGCTTATGACGGGGTATCTTGGTCCTTTACATCTCTAATGATGAGAAGAATGGGTTTTAGTTAAAAAATCATTGACATGGTGTGGAGAACAATGTCCAACAACTGGTACTCTGTCATAGTCAATGGCACAAGATTTGGCTTTTTTCATTCCACTAGAGGTCTAAAACAAAGGGATCCTCTAGCCCCTTCACTCTTCATTCTGGGAGCAGAATTACTGTCTAGGATGCTCAACAATGTCACACATGATCAGTTCTTCAATGGCTTCTATATGGAAAATAGATGACCTCAAATCACACATCTGAGCTTTGCAGATGATGTGATCATCTTCACCTCAGGCTGCAGAACTTCTTTAAAGAAGATGATGAAGGTCCTTCAAGATTATGAGCAGACATCTGGGCAGCAAATCAACAAAAGCAAAAGTCATTTCATGACTGCTCCCTCTGCTTTCCAATATACTACCAGGAGAATTTAGCAGGTCACAGGCTTTACCAAAAAGGAATCCCCTCTAACCTACTTAGGCTGCCCCCTATACAATGGCAGGAAAAGGATTATGCACTTCAATGGTATCATTTCTAAAGTGCTAAGTAGGATAAGAGGTTGGCATGGCAGGTTATTATTTTATGGGGGTAGACTGACCTTAATCAAGCATGTCCTGCAATCACTCCCTATTCACTTGCTGTCAGCAGTCACACCTCAAAAATCTGTCCTTAAACATATAGAGAAACTGGCAACTAACTTCTTCTGGGGAATGAACAAAGAAAGGAACAAATACCATTGGGCTTCATGGCACACACTATCATACCCACTGGAAGAAACGGGCATTGGACCGAGACCTATGGTGGAGATATGTAAATCTATGGAATACAAACGATGGTGGGGATTCAGGACCAAACAGACACTATGGAGCAATTTCTTACTGGCCAAATACTGTAAGAGATCACAGCCCAGATCAAAAAAATGGGACTCTGGACAGTCACAGACATGGAGAAGAATGATGCTCAGCAAAAAAAACTGGACTGATGGGCAATGGGATATTCAGAAACTCAGTCAAATAACATCTCAAATGGCTCCCCTGTCCATAATCTCACACATTCTCCAAGTCAAAATCCATTATAACCCTCACATCAATGACACACCAATATGGCAGCTTTCTACTTCTAGGGATTTCTCCTGTGCATCAGCATGGACTGTGTTGAGAGAAAGGAACCAGGTACTGTTCACAAATAAGATGACCTGGCACAAGAAAATACCCATCAAATGGTCATTTTGCCTGTGGAGAGCATTGAGAAACAAGTTGCACACATATGACAAAGTAGCTAAGTTTGGAGCTCCAAGTGTTAACAAATGTGTATGTTGCACCAAAGCAGGGAATGAAACAGTGAAGCACATACTCAACTCAGGTCATTTTGCTCGAATCATCTGGAAGCACTTAAATGCACCAGTTGGGATTCAAAGTCATAGGCAGCCCCTAATAATGAAGTTAATGAACTGGTGGCTGCAAAAAGAGAAAATGAGGTGCAGAAACTGGTCTTAGACACACTGCCAATCGTCATATGCTGGAACTTGTGGAAGAATTGATGTGTAGCCAAATATGGAGGAAAACCATCATCTGTAACAAGAACTCTGTATTCCATCACTTCTGACCTGCTCCTATTGCTCAGAACATCCTATGCTAACATCAAATGGCCAGTCAACTGGTCAGAAATGTACCTGGCTATAGAAAGCTTACAGCATCATACCAATGTGCAGCAGGTAGTTTCATTAAAACCAGCAGTGGGATATGTCAAAATCAACACAGATGCTAGTGCTTTAGGCAACCCTGGGAAAATAGGAGCAGGGATCATCATTAAAGACCATCAAGGACACTTCATTCATGCTATTTCAAGTCCACTGGGAGAGGGCACTAATAATTTCGTAGAAACTCAAGCAACCCTCATTGGCATCAACTGGTGTATGCAAAATGGCTACACCAAACTCCAGTTGGAAATAGACTCTAAGCTACTCACTATATGGGTAACAGGACAGTCTAAGCCACCATGGACCATATGCATGTTAATACAAGAAATCATCCATCTGAGTCAGCATTGTGTTGCTTTTAAGTGTACTCATGTTTTGAGAGAAGCCAATTGTCCAGCCGACTCATTGTCAAAGCTAAGTGATGAACTCACCTCCATGAGACATTACAGTAGCCAACAAGAACTACCTGCAAATATAAGGGGGCAGACTCACCTGGACTGTCAAAGCACCCCAGCATTTAGGCATAGGAGGTCCAAAAGGCTCAAATTTCCACCACACATGTAACACAATACTGCTGCTACATAAGTACCATGAACATATGTATTAAAACAGCAGCAGCAACACTAGATACTATACATCTAGGTTGTAGTAACATCACCAGAAGCATTAACACATACAGCAGGTTAGAAGCATTTTACTCTCTACTCACTCTGTTTGATCTGTTGCTGGACTCCACTAGTACACCCCTCTTACTTCCAGCAGGAATCTCTCTTCATAACATGTTTGTTGAATTTTGCAGATGTGACACATAGAATCAACTCATTACTGCAAATGCAAGGGAAGACACTAAAACACACAGTGTCATAATCACTCCAACTGCAGCAACCACCTGGCCCCTCTTCTCCTATAACCTGTTTGCTAATCTTGCAGGAATACTGGTCTGTCCAATGTACTACTAAAGGTGTAGTGAATGATAATGCCTATCATCTCACTACCTTGGTAATGGCTATGACCTCCAGTAGCAGAAACAGCAGCAGTAACACTAGCAACAGTAGCAATAGCACCAACAACAACAAGATGGATATAGACTCACCACTTCAACAACAGCTACCAGCCACAGAAACGCAAGGTAACCAGCAGGAGCAGCATACACAAACACAGGCAAAGTTCAAGGAATGCAGCAACAGCAATAGAAATACAGCAAGCAAGTCATGCCAGGATTGAATCAGACACAGCATCATAGAAATAACAGCAACAACAGCAGCAATAACAACTGCAACAACAGCAGCAACAGTAAAAGTAATAGCAGGAACAGCAGCAGGACACACATCCACTTTAAAGGAGATAGACATATCAAATGTGCAATACAGTCACATACACATCTCAACCAATCTTACAGAAGCAGCAAACTACTTCAGAAAAAGCAACTCACAAAGGCCAAGGACATTGTCACAATTGCATTGTGTGGTATTAGCACTTTTAGTGCTCAATCTAATACAATTGCACCAATTGCCATGGCTCCCATCTCACACCACTGTCTACAGGGGCAAAACAGTGAAACTCTCCCACAAGCTCTCCCACAAGCATAAAGCAAGCAACATACAACTCCACAGCAGCATCAGCACAAGAAAACTATTCAGCAACAGCAGCAGCAAAAACCACAGCAATTGCAGGAACAACAGCAAGATACATAGACATTCATCATCTCAGCAGAAGCTGCAAATCACAGAAACACAGGTGCAATCTTCTCTCAAGCATAAGCCACACAACAAACAACCCCCCAGTAGTACCAACAATATCAGCAGAAGACAGCCAATATCCCAGCAGCAGTTACAAATCCCAGAAACAGAGCATAAATTAACTTTTGAAACACAAAAATCAGATAGCTTGGATGGATTCAGGTCCTTTCTAGAATTGCAATGCGTGGCATTAGCAACTTTAGTGCTCATCCTATTGCAACTGAAGCAAGCACCATGGAACTCCCTCCATGCTATTGTACATAGGATCTACACAATGCAGTCTTCTCATAGACATTATGCAGCTAACGGACAATTCCACAGCAGCAAAAGCAACAGTAGCAGCAGTAACAGCTCCAGCAGCAGCAATAGCAGTAGCAGCATCAGCAACATCTCCAGTAGTAGCAGCAGCAGTGGTAGCAACAACAACAATAGGAACATCAGCAGCAATACCAATAGTAACAGTAGCAACATAAGAAGGCATTCATCCTTTCAACAGAAGCTACAATGGCCACTTTTTGTTAGTCTATCTTCAATTATGCTTTCTTTGCTATCAATGCCAAAGAAAAACTTAAGATTGTTATCACCTGATATCTGATAAATCACCTAGACGACTCCCTCATTTAGCTAGAAGTAGATCCAGTTGTACATGGAGGATGCTACTTCAACCCACTTACTTAGTAGATTTAAGAATACATGTACTTTTTTGTATGGTTGACCTAGATTCACTTCACACTATTTTTGTAACTATGATTGTCTATCGATCTTATAAGATAGACAATCATTACATCATCATAGGTCTAACTCATCATAGCTTTCTAGGCATACTTGATTGTCAGCCCTCGATGATCAAGAATGTACACATTTTATCTTGGGAGGTAAGGTTTATGCCCCCCTCCATTATTGTACCTTATTTTGTATTTATGAAAATTAACCCTGGGTACACTGCCTAGTGGATTTAAAATAAAAAAAACAGAAACAGGTGTAGATACATGCACATGAGCATCAAAAGATTCACGAGGCACATCTAGACAAGTGGCAAAGTATGAAGAAACATATGAATAAGTAGAACTAGGATCAATTAATACTGAAGTATCCTTGTGGAGCATATAAACAATACCTGTAATCAATGCATCAGAAGCAACTACCTCGGTCCTCCCTTGAAATACATAACATCCGGCCTGACCTCCACTACACTGAGCTGCCCCTCTAGGATGTAGGATGACCTCCACCCCGAGCTTGCTGAGCGGGTCGTATAGCAACCGGCGCAAGAATCGTAGTCTGTCCTCTTTGCTGCCATGAACCTCTGCGAAGACGGGGGTAGTATTTCCTAACATGCCCAAACTCTCCACACTCAAAATGACCTTTGACCAAAAATGACTACGAGGCCTGAATTGGACCTTATGAACCATAATAACCACTAAAAGAACCTAGTACAGACGAACCCTAAACGAATTGAGCGCGATGAGAAATCTACACTAGAAGTACACTAAATGAAGACTGCACGAAATCTCCTTGACTGGGTGGTGGTGAATGATCAACCAGCCTACTAAAATGGCCTCTCCTAAATTGACCTCACCCTCCAAACGAGGCACCATCGTAGCTACCTAAATATTTGGACCTCTTGTCCCTACCCTGCATCATTTCCCTAGTCTCACAGCGGATGCGCTCAACACGACGTGCTATCTTTACCACCTAGTGAAATGAATGGTCTCTATAGCCATAGCGAGGTAAATACTAGGGTGAAGATCCTCAATGAACCTCCTTACTATCTCATCTTCAGTGGGAATAAAATAGTAGCATGACGGAACAGACCTGTAAACTCATCTCATACTCAGTAACCGACATTTGACTATGATGTAGGTGCTCAAGCTGCCTCATCAGCTCCTCTCTCCTTGTGCGTGGCACAAACTGCTCCAAAACGACCCTAGAGAACTGAGCCCAAGGAAGAGGAGGTGATCTTGCTGGTCGACCTAAATCATAAACATGCCCCTGCCTTTTGGCCCAACCCTGCATTTGTAAAGTAGTGAAATAAATCCCACTAGACGTGACTAGTCCCAAATTGCGCATGTTGACGGGCAACTTTGACCCTCCTCTTTACAATTAATTTGCTTATACTTAATATTTTACAATTAATGTTTTGAAAGTACTTTCAATCAATAAATACCTATCCTTACAAATTGATTAAGTATTAATTTGAAATTAATCACCTAGTATTAGTAAAAAAATATTTTGTAAACACCTCATAGACTTTATAATTAATTTGACAAATTATTTCTTAATTTTAGTTAAACAGGCTACTTTGTTAATCAGCGCCATAATTTAGAAACTAAAGTATTTTTTAAATAATAAATTACAATAAGTAGTAGTATATTTTATAATAATGAACCCCTTATCTAACAACTCGTGTAACTGCTCCTTCAGTTCCTTTAACTCCGCAGAGCCAAACGATACAGAGGAATAGAAATAGGCTGAGTGTCTAGTGCCAAATCAATGTCTAAATCAACATCCCTAGTGGGTTGCATACCCGGTAGGTCTGCAGGAAACACATTCCGAAAATCCGTCATTAGTGGAAATGACACAACATTAGGAGTGTCAGCACTAACGTTTTTGACACGACATCCCTTCTCCACCATCCACTGAGCCTTCATGACTGAAATCACACTACTAGGAGTGCAACCAAGAGAACCCTTCCACTCCAACTTTAGCAACCACTGCATCGCCAACGTTATAATCTTTGTGTGGCAATCAAGAATAACATAGTACGGAGATAACTAATCCATACTTAATATCACATTAAAATCCACCAAATCGAATAATAGAAAGTCAACCCTCATCTCAAAACCAAAAATAGTGACCACACAGGACCAATAATCCTGATCCACAATAATAGAATCACCAACAGGTGTAGACACATGCACATGAGCATCAAGAGAATCACGAGGCATATCTACACAAGAAGAAAAGTACGATGACACATATGAATAAGTAGAACTAGAACCTAACAATATAGAAGTATCCTTGTGGAGCATAGAAACAATTCATATAATCAATGTATTAGAAGAAACTATCTCGATCCTCCCTTGAAATGCATAACATCTGGCTTGACCTCCACTAGACTAAGCTGCCCCTCCAGGATGACCGCTTCCTGGATGACCTCCGCCCCGAGCTTGTTGAGTGGGTGGTATAGCAACCGAGGAAAGAATCATAGTCTATCCTCCTTGATGCTATGAACCTCTGCGAAGACGGGGGTAGTATTTCGTAACATGCCCAATCTCTCCACAGTCATGATGACCATTGACCAAAAATGACTACGGGGCCTGAATCGGACCTTATGCACCATAATAACCACTAAAAGAACCTAGTACAAATGAACCCTAAACGAACTGAGCGCGATGAGAAATCTACACTAGAAGTACACACTAAATAAAGACTGCAGGAAGTCTCCTCGACTAGGTTGTGGTCTGTGATAAACCAGCCTACTAAATGGCCTTTTCTAAATCGACCTCACCCTCCAGATGAGGCACCATTGTAGCTAACTAAATATTGGGACCTCTTGTCCCTACCCTGTATCATTTCCCTAGTCTCACTGCAGATGCGCTCAACACGACGTGCTATCTCTACCACTGGTGTGCAGGAGAATTTTCGGCACATTTTGATACTACTTGTTTAGATTTTAACTTGTTTTACATGCAAATTCCCTCGATACTTATGTAATTTTAGTGTATTTGCAGTATATCAAGTGTAAGGACCTAAAAGCACGAAAAAGAGCTACAAAAAAAAAAGCCAACTAAAGACAAAGAGTTGAAAAGTATCGCAGAGGTGAATATGCGGTCGCAAACATCACATGCGAGCCGCATACTTCACAATCAAATCACAAACCAAGACAGACTTTTGGGCACATTTTGATGTCAAGAATGCGGTCGCATATGCGACCGCATAAATAAGATGCGGGCCGCAGATATGCACTTGGAAATCGCAGACACAAGCAGTGTTTTGGGTGAAGCTCAGGATAAGGAATGTGATCGCATAATTGGTATGCGAACCGCAGACTCAACCGCAGATACAGTATGAAGTTTACGGTTTGTTGGAATTGCGATGCAAAAGGCAGCCGCATTTCTTCAACGCGGACCGCGAATTAGGAATGCGATGAAGGCAAAACCCAAGGGTGAAATCTGCGACGGACGTGTAAGATTTGTGGGCCATATTTCTGTTATGCGACAGAAATGCGGTCGCATTATTGAAATCAGGGGCAAATCAGTCCGAATTTTGCCTCGATTTTTGGGCCTCTATAAATAGGTTTAATAGGGTTTTGTGGGGACTATCTTGTCAGAATTTAGAGCGGAAAGTACTAGGCTTGAACTATTTGATTTCTTGGAAGCTTTTGGATCAATTATCTTCTACTTTGTAAGCTTATGACAATTACTATTCTTTCGATTTCAGTTTTAGCATGAGTAGCTAATTCTAAACACTAAGGTTGTGAACCCTAAATGGGTATGATGTTATTGGGATTTTGATATTAAATATATTTTCAACGGTTGATTGATATTTGTTTACTTCTTATTCTTTAAACAATTGATGGTGGTTGCAAACATTAACAAACGCCATTTAATTCCACCTTTGCTTGGGAAAGCGGGGTAGAATTTGGTAGGAGTAAATAACAAAGACTCAAGGCTTTAAACCTTGTTTAATAAAATCGCTTAGGAATAAGTGGGTTTTAATTTAGCATAAATTGATTGTTCTTAATCACAACTCTTTTGTATTTTGGAAAATCATAAACAGGAAATATTACCCAACTATTGGAAAATATTGGGTAGTCAATTAGGCATCAATTGCATATCAAAAGATTCTTCCATTGGAAAATATAATATTGGCATCGATAACATTATACTTCATAAAGGGGGACACAACCTTGGATTCTTTAATCATATTATTCATATTCATAATACTACAATTAGTCTTCATTTAAACTTAAATTCAATTCATCTTTCTGTTACGATTACTTGATAGAATTACGACTGTAGTTGAGTACTACACTAATTAAGTAAATGTTTCACACCTATTCCATGTGGGATTCAACCCCAACCTTGTTGGGTTGTTATATTTGACACCGACCGCTTACACTGTTTATTAAGGTGTAAATTGAGCGTATCAAATTTTGGCGCTGTTGCCGGGGAATACGGTTCTGAAATTACTAGTTAGTGTATGCTTTACTCTGCGTCTAATTATATTCTATCACACTTTATTTGTTTTTCTTGGTGTTGATAGGAGAACATGTTAGACTATGGTGATGATGTGGAGTTAAACGCGGAAGGAAATCCTTTTACGGACATTGAGGAGTATATCGAGGACACAAATGCTATTGTATCTCCTGTTATTGGTGCTGCTATCTTCAAAGTGGAACACTTATTAATTCTGATGCTGAAAGGGGAGGGACTTTTCAAGAATTCCATAGATGACGATCCAATACAACACCTCAGGAATTTCTTGGGTGTATGTGCAATGCACAAGCAGAATAATGTCTCCGACGATGCCTTGAGGTTGAGATGCTTCAAGTATTCTTTAGCTGGGGACGCGAGGAAATGGCTCCAGAATCTTCCTCCAAATTCAATTCATTCATGGCCCGAACTTGTCCGAGCGTTCTTTTCGAAATCGTTTCCACAAAGCAAGAAGTCCGAGCTCAGGGACAAGATTTTCTTCTTCAAGGAACTACCAGGCGAACAACTACATGAAGCGTGGGATCACTTTAAACTATATTTGGTGAGGTCCCCAAACCATGGTTTTCCGGATTCCATTTTGTTGGAAATATTTTACATGGGTTTGGATCCTATGAACCAGTCAATAGCAAAGAATGCAGCTGCTGGATCTTTTATGGACAAATCCTTCGCTAGGGTGACTCAAATATTGGATAAAATGGCAAAGCATAACCAAGCTTGGCATTCTGAGGACTCCACAGGCATTGTGGAAAATTGCAATTGGCTCTCCATCCTTGAGTAACTTGATCAAGGAAAATCAAGAGCGAGACCAAGTAATTGCATAACTTGCTACGAATGTCAATGTGTTGACAAAGCTTTTCACTGAAAATCAGAAGAAGAAAGTGAATGTGGTTGAGAATGTGCAGCCGGTACCAAATGAAGATTATGAGGAGGCAAACTATGTCAATAACTCTCAAAGAGGGTACCAAAGGTAGCACTACCAAGGTCAAGGCTCTCAGAATCAATGGAGACCAAACCCGCAAGGGCAGGGTCACCACCAATGGCGAAACGACCAAAGTGGTTCTAACCAATGAAACTGGAACAACAACAACAACAACTTTTCAAATCGAAGTTCCAATGCTTATGTTCCCCCAAAGGGTCAGTACTCAAATCAAGGTTCCTTTAGTGAGTCTAAATTGGAAAGCATGCTTGCAACGACACTACAAAATGAAGAAAAGTCTGATAATTCCATGAGGAACATGACTGAGTTGGTTGGCTCTCATACTGCGGCTATTCACAAACTGGAATTGCAAATGAGAGATCTTTCTCGTGAGCAACATCCACAACAGAAGGGAACAATCCCTAGTGATACAATTGCAAATCCAAAGGGAAGTGGGAGTGGCCCAACTTCTCATATCATGGCAATAACTACCCAGGAGTGGGAAGATACTACAAGGAAAGGATGAGCAAGCAGTTGATGTGGAAGAACTTGAAAAGGGAGTTGAGGTTGAAGAGCCTAATGTTGTTGAAGTGGAGAAAACTCCAGAAGAAACATCAAACATTCTTCCGCCGATTCCTACACCCCCTCCTCCTTTCCCTCAAAGACTTGCAAGAAGAGTTGATGATAGCAAGTTTGAGAAGTTCTATGATATTCTCAAGCAATTATCTGTGAACATACCGTTCTTGGAGGCTTTTCAAGAAATGCCTGGTTTTGCTAAATACTTAAAAGATTTGATCACAAAGAAGAGAACCACCAAGAATGAGGTGGTGAATATGACTCATCGGGTTAGCTCTATTATTGCTACAAACCCCATTTAGAAGAGAGAAGTCCCGGGAGCATTTACTATTCCTTGCACTATTGGGGTGCGTGATTTTGCAAAGGCCCTTTGTGACAATGGGGCTAGCATCAATTTAATGCCGCTTCCCATCTACAAACAAGCGGGATTAGGAATGCCAAGGCCAACAAGTATGAGGTTGCAAATGGCTGATCGTTCAATCAAGAGACCGGTTGGAATTGTTGATGATGTGATTGTGAAAGTTGGGAAATTTCATATACCAGCTGATTTTGTAATTCTTGACTGTGCTGTTGACAAAGAAATCCCTATTATCTTGGGGAGACAATTTCTAGCCACTAGAAGAGCCCTTATGGATTTGGAACATAATGAAATTAAATTCCAAGTGAACAATGAAGAAGTTACATTCCAAGGGAGTAAGGATATGAAGCTACCAAATGAGTATGAGAGCATTTCAGTGATTGGTATTATTGACGAAGTGGATGATGCTGTCGAGATGAAGAAGGAAGAACAATGCCTAGGTGAAGCATTGGCGGCTATCTTGGTAAACTTTGGCAGTGATGATATGGATGGTTTTATGGAGTCGGTGAATGCATTGGAGGGGCGTAGTTCTTACTCTTATACTCCACCAAAGCTTTCTCTTGATTTGGAGAATAGATCTACACCTCCTGCAAAGTCGTCTATTATTGAGCCACCACAACTAGAGCTCAAACCACTTCCTCTGCACTTGAGGTATAAATTTCTTGGCTTAAATAATACTTTACTAGTAATTGTTTCTTCTTTGTTGAATGATGTGCAGGTGGAACAATTGTTGAAAGTTTTGAAGGAGCATAGGCAAGCCATTAGTTGGACAATTGCGGACATTCGTGGGATGCCTGCTGGAATTTGTGAGCATAAGATTCAATTAGAAAATGGGACCAAACCGAGTGTGGAACACCAACGACGGTTGAACCCATTAATGCAGGAAGTAGTAAAGAAAGAAATAATCAAATGGTTGGATGCTGGGGTAGTCTACCCTATTGCTGATAGTTCGTGGGTGAGCCCGGTGCATTGCGTACCGAAAAAGGGAGGCATGACTGTGATTAAAAATGAGAAGAACGAGCTTATCCCAACAAGAAAAGTAACCGGCTGGAGGGTGTGCATGGACTATAGGAAACTAAATAGTGCCACATGCAAGGACCACTTCCCTATGCCTTTTATTGATCAAATGCTTGATCGGCTAGCTAGAAAGTCCTTCTATTGTTTCCTTGATGGATACTCCGGTTACAATCAGACCAACATAGCTTTGGAGGACCAAGAGAAGACAACATTTACCTGCCCTTATAGAACATTTGCTTTTAGCCGGATGCCATTCGGTGTATGTAATGCTCCAGCTACATTTTAGAGATGCATGATGTCTATGTTCTCCGATATGGTAGAGGATTTTCTTGAGGTCTTCATGGATGATTTTTCGGTTGTAGGCGAAACTTTTGAGCATTGTCTAAGTAATCTTAAACAAGTGCTCAAGAGATGTGAAGAGACCAACCTTGTGCTGAATTGGGAAAAATGCCACTTCATGGTGGATGAAGGTATTATTCTGGGACATAAAATCTCAAAGCATGTCAAAGAGGTAGACAGGGCTAAGATAGAAATCATCTTTAAGCTTCTTCCACCCACGTCCGTCAAAGGTGTTCGTAGTTTTTTGGGGCATGCCGGATTCTATAGGTGTTTCATTAAGGATTTCTAAAGATTGCAAATCCTATGTGCAAACTCCTTGAGAAGGATGCCAAGTTCGTCTTCGATGAGAAATGCCTCAAGGCTTTTGAGGAACTAAAGAAAAAGCTCACCACGGCACCCATTATTGTCACACCTGATTGGTCACTTCCTTTTGAACTTTTATGTAACGTCAGTGGTGTAGCTATTGGAGTAATGCTGGGCCAACGACACAATAAAGTTCTTCACCCGATCTACTATGATAGCAAAACACTTAATGGGGCGCAGATGAACTACACAGTGACTAAACAAGAACTGCTAACCATTGTTTATGCTTTTGAGAAGTTCCGTGCATATTTGCTGGGCTCCAAAGTGATAGTGTACACCGATCATGCAGCTCTCCGCTATCTCATGGCAAAGAAAGATGCAAAGCCGCAGCTGATTCGATGGGTTTTGTTGCTGCAAGAGTTTGATTTTGAAGTAATGGATCGAAAAGGAACTCAAAATCAAGTGGCGGATCACTTGTCCAGAATTGAAGAAGCTAGGAGAAAAAAGGGAGATTTGGAAATCAATGATGCATTCCCAGATGAACACACACTGGCCTTATCCAATACCTTTGCTCCGTGGTATGCCGACATCGCTAACTATCTAGTTAGCGACCTTATTCCGGAAGGGTTGGAGCCTTACCAAAAGAAGAAGTTCTTGAGAGATTGCCGGAACTATTACTGGGAAGAGCCCTTCTTGTTCCGTGTCTGTGCAAACAACATCATCAGGAGATGCGTGCCAGAAGAAGATATGCTGCAAATTCTAAAAGCTTGTCATGACTGACCGGTTGGTGGTCATCATGGGGGAAATAGAACAGCAGCTAAGGTTTTGGAATGTGGTTACTACTGGCCTTCAATTTACCAGGATGCTAATCAATTGGTTAAGGGTTATGACCAATGCCAAAGGCAAGGCCCAATCTCTAGGAGGCATGAAATGTCGATGCACTTCGTGATGGAGATTGAAATATTCGACGTTTGGGTAATTGACTGCATGGGCCCCTTTATAAGCTCATGTGGGATGAAATACAACTTAGTGGTTGTGGACTACGTGTCCAAATGGGTAGAAGCCATTGCTATACCAAACAATAAGGCACGGAGTGTAACGATATTTTTAAAGAAGAATATTTTTACTTGGTTTGGCACTCCCAGAGCCATTCTCAGTGATGGAGGGTCGCATTTTTGCAACAATGCCTTCAAAGTTCTACTTGAAAAGTACGGTGTCAAGCACAAGGTTGCCACACCCTATCATCCGCAGTCAAGCGGCCAAGTGGAGGTATCTAACCGGGAAATAAAGAGCATACTAGCAAAAACGGTGAATGCAAACAGGACCGACTGGTCGAAGAAGCTAGATGATGCTCTGTGGTCATACCGCACAGCATACAAAACCCACATTGGTACGTCTCCTTATCGGCTAGTTTTTGGAAAAGCTTGCCATCTACCTGTGGAACTTGAGCACAAGGCTATGTGGGCCTTAAAAAGATTGAACATGGACTGGGCAGAAGCTGGAACTTTGAGGCTAACACAATTGAATGAAACGGAGGAATTCCGTCTCCACGCGTATGAAAGTGCAGTCGTGTATGAAGAGAGAATGAAGTTTGTCGATGACAAAAAGATCCTGAAAAGAGAATTTAAGGCAGGGGATTTGGTATTGCTTTTCAACTCCAGACTAAAGTTATTTCCGGGCAAGCTAAAATCGAAATGGTCTGGTCCTTTCAAAGTAGTTGATGTCTCTCCCTTTGGAGCCGTAGAATTAGCATCGGAAGATGGGCTCCGAACTTTCAAAGTGAATGGTCAAAGAATTAAGCATTACTTGGGATCAGACGGTGAGAAGCATTTGGTGGAGCAGCTGGCTCTAAAAGATGGTCCATGCCCGACCATGGAGTAAATTCAGAGGCGTCTCAACTTCGTCGTGCCGTGACGTTAAATCAAGCGCTTCATGGGAGGCAACCCATGTGTGGTAACATTTATTTTTTTTGGTTTGTTGTTGTAAATTTATTTAAATTTTTTGATAGTTAGATTTACTTAAGCTATTTGAAGGGTGTGTTAGAATGCAGGATTTTTGAAAAGGACACAATACTGAGAAAGAGTGCCTGAAACTGAAGAAAAACTACTATGTGATGATTGCTGCACAAATGCGGTCGAATTATCAATATGCGAACCGCATTTGTGTCACAAAATGAAGCAGAGAGTTGGGCTAAAATGGTTGCAAAAACAGCGAAGATGTAATGCAGTTTGCGGATTGCATTTGCACTATGCGGTCCGCATTTCCATTGGAAACAGAAGCAGAAAGTTTGGCTCAAAATGATGACAAAAATGTGACGAGGTAGTCCAATTTGCAGATCACATTTAAACTATGCAATCGCATTTGCTTCACATTTGTACCCTTGCAACAGAACTCACCACATAGCACATATGCGATCGCATATTGTGTTATGCGGTGACTTATCCATCGCATAGTGACAGGTGAGAGTCCGTATTTCCTCATCTTTTAATCCTTCAATACAGCATAAAAAAAGGGAAAGAACAGAGAAACGAACAACAAAAGAAAATATCGGCAGAAAACAGAGATTCAAGCTTACCAACGACAGAGTTTTGGTTAAAATTTCCATACTTCCTGAAATCTTCTTCTTAGGTATGGATACTGATCCACTCAATTCCTATGTTTGCTATGTCTTTAGTTTTCATTCTGAAAGTTAGGTTTTGTTGCCCATCATAGATGCTTGGGCGTTTTTGGGGGATGGGCAGAGAAATCTAGGGTTGCCAGTTATGGGGGGATGAACAAAATTGTTAATCCAAAGGCATTTGCGGCCCACAAAATCAAAATGTGGACCGCATTGTGACTGCATCCTGAAACCCTAGGTAACTGAAGAAGACGAAAAATGCGGTGCCTTGGCGGTCGCAAAACTGCTATGCGAACCGCAAAGGCACAGCAAACAGGGGCAGAACATCATGTCAACACCAGAACATCCGCGTCAGGTTTGCGATCGCATATCTCACTTTGCGGTGAATATGCGATCGCATTTGTGTTCTGCTGATATGTCTGTGAACAAGAACTTTCTGCGATGGTTATGCGATCGCATATTCCACCGCAGAATGAAGTCCACCATTGCACACCTATGAATGCGACCAGTTTGCGGATCGCATAGTGGTTATGCGACCGCAAACCACGCCGCATTCATTTACTTCTTTGTTGATTCTTTCTGTTTTCTTTTCTCTGTTGCTTACAATGTCGCTTACATTTTACCCTTATGCAGATATGGCACCTACCAAGCATTTCGCAAGGAAAAGGTCATCATCCGGTCGTAACACGTCACAGCCAAAACGTGTAAGAACGGAACCAACTTTGCCAAGCACCTCCCAGTCTGAAGAGGAGAACCGCTTGCCCGAAGTCGATCTACTGCTGAGGCTAGAAGGCTCCAGGACATTGTTCAGAGAGGGGATGACTAAAAGAAAAATCTTCGGTGAAAAACAGTTGAGTGTGAATGGACTCCAAGAACAGTACCCGCATATTCTCGACAACATAAAAGCGAGAAAATGGGAATATTTCACTGAGGATCCTAAAGAGTACAATGAGTCACTGGTCTGGGAGTTCTATGCATCCTATGGAGCTTCAACAACGGTGCACCACAAACATAACAGAATATTTACTGGCATTGTACAGGTTCGGGGAAAGAGTGTGTTCTGCAACAGCAAGAAAATTAATGAAATATACTTCCCCGATTGGCAATCAGGCACAGGCGAGTACGACGCCAAGTACTCCAACAGAGAGAATGAACGTGGGTGGATAGCGTCCGTTATTGCAAAAGGGACTCCTGCTTGGATAAATCCTAGAAAGAAAATTTATAAAGAAGATCTCACAAGGGAGGGAAGATTTTGGCCGAGCTTCGTCACCTCCCGTTTGATACCGTCCAGAAACGAAACAGATATAAGCATTGAGAAAGAAGGTGCGTGTATTATGGCCGGTATAAAAATCAATGTGGGGAATCTAATCTTCCAGGAGATTGGTATCCGGGCAACGCAGCGTGCCACATCACTTCCATTTCCGAGTTTGATCACAGCCCTCTACCAAGCTGTGAACGTGCCTCTCATGCCACATGCTGACAAAACTGGAAAGGAAGACAGAGATATAGACATCACTCGTATCAGTGATTCTGCTGCTCCAACAGAGACCCCACTCCATGACCATGACTCCCAGATACCCATACTTCCCCAAGATCCAAAGGCCTCCACTTCTGCTACAGGGCCTGCATCCCAGTCCACCTCGAGCCAACCTTCGTCGACACTGCCGGCCCTTTCAAAACTTGGTCTCATTGCAAAGCATGCCAATGCCAAGGTGGACCAAATCTTGAAAACCCTGCCAAACCTGATCAAACAAGCCCTGACTCCAATACAAACGTCAGTGACAGCTCTCCAACAACAACAAACATTGTTTGGGGATCGCTTGCACAAGTTTGAGTTCAGGGTTGAAGAAAATCGAGAGAGGTGAGGTTAGGAGTTTACCTCAGCTGAGGGAGGAAGTGAAATCGATAAAGACCGAACTCCAAAAAATGCAAAATTTGGAGTTCGACCTATCATCTCTCCTCCCCAAAGAGGGTGACCAAGGTGCAGATATGGCTGCACCAGACCTGGGTTTGGACTTCACAGCTCTGATGGCAGATATTGCACCTCAGTCTGCAAGAGTGTCTCAACCTCCAGCTCCTCCGGTACAAGTGGATATTGATGATGAGGAGACATTGGGACATTCATCAGAGTTAGAAGGAGAAGAGATAGAGGATGACGATCTCATGGTCCGACGAGGATGACGACCCTCAGGAGAAAGGCAAACAGATTGCTGCTCCAACAGTGGAGGAAGAGGAGCACGCAAAAATTCAGCGGGCCATACAACACTCGCTAGCAGATGTGGCCGTCCATTCAGATCCATCGGCCACTCAGCCACCAGTGGGCGAAGCTAGCAGCTCAGCAGCCCCAACACCAGCTCCCGTCCAGTCCAACAGCCCTCCTTCAGCAGCAAAGGGTCCACAGGCTACTGATTCCCATCGCGCTAGTGCGCCCCAGGGAGCCCCTTGAACTCTAATTTCTTTTCTTATGCATTGGGGACAATGCATGATTTCGGTTGGGGGTGGTAGCTTTATCTGTATATTTGTTCTGTATTCTTGTATGTTTTGCGACATTAGTAATTGTAAAATATGTACTAGTGCTTAATGATTTCTGTATATATGTTATATTTAATTAGTAGAAAGTAAAGTTTCTTTTTCACCTTTTGTATTTAGAAATAAAATTCCCCTTGTTTTTTCTTTGCCGGGTTCTTTTTTAAGGGTGTAATAGTAGGACCAAGACAGTAAAATGAAACATGTTGACTGGGATGGTGTTATTGTCTAGTATCAAGCATGTGTGTCTGTGTATAGATTGTACCCTTTTTAACAGATCAACTGCGTGAACTTGAGTCATGTATTTATATATGATGAAAGCCTTGAATTGCCAAATGTTAACTCTAAAGCTGTAAACTATGTTAATCAACAGTTTGTGTGCCATGCGTGTGAGCTCTTTGTATAAATAGTTCTTGTGTTTGCTTCTGCCATCTAGAACTTGCCCGGTTGGTTTTTCGACGCTTATTATAATTACACTTAGTTGGAGAGAGGATCTTAGGCATTCTTTGTTATATTTATGAAACCTCTTTAGCCTTTTTTATCCTTCCTGTGCATAAATAATATCACTAGTACCCTATTTGAGCCTTTAACCTTTTCTTTGGCCTCCTCATTACAAACCTTTCCCTTTTGTAAAACAATTATCTCTTTTGAACTCGTTCCTCCTTGAACATTGAGAATGAGGCTAAAAGCCTAAGTTGGGGGTGTGGGTCAAAATGGAAATGGGTAAGGTTATACAGTAAGGGTAAGAGTTTATACCTCAAGTGCTAATATGAATTTATGAAAGCTCCAGAAAGAAAAGAAAAAAAAACAGAGAAAAAAAAACAAAAAAAAAAGAGAGAAAAGAAAAAAGAAAAGAAAGATAGTTAGATATGCATATTTATAATGATGGAGCTTTGAAGGAAATTAGAGAGGTATTTAAGGTGGTTCCACATTGGGAACTAAATGCCATTGAGGCTATGGGGTTTGAAAAGAAACAAAGTGTAAAAAGAAAGAAAAATGTAATTAGTGTTCAAGGAGGATGTAGTCACTCATATCTAAATATTTATCCTACCCTTCCTTGAACCTACATTACAAGCTTAAAAAGTACTTATGTGATCTATAACCGAGTGTTCTTAGAAGTAGGCGACGAATTAAAATAAGGGCAAGCCTATGGTATGGTATGTGGTGACACTTGAAATTCTTTTCTGAGAGTGAGTGTATTTGCAATTTCGTCCCTTTGTGTTGTTATTATATATATTGTGAGTTTGGGACTTTCTTTCTAGTGAGGGCACATGAACTGCGAGGTTGATAAAAAGTTGAGTCTTGAGTAAAGCATAACTGCACTCGGCTGAAGGTAGCCTTTAGTCACTTTGTTGAGGCTCAACGTTCACAAGATGATTGGTTTTCCTTGAATATACTGATGATTCAACGAGGGTAAAGCATTCAAAGAGGCATGCTTGAAACGCTAACAACAAACACTGTCCATAGTCATTATTGTTTCATGTTCTATAAATAGGATAGTGTCGTTTTAGTTGCTTGAGGACAAGCAAGAGTTTAAGTTGGAGGTATTTGCAGTATATGAAATGTAAGGACCTAAAAGCACGGAAAAGAGCTCAAACAAAAAAAGCCAACTAAAGACAAGAAAAGAGTTGAAAAGCATCGGAGAGGTGAATATGCGGTTGCAAACATCACATGCGAGCCGCATACTTCACAATAAAATCGTAAACCAAGACAGACTTCTGCGCACATTTTCATGTCAAGAATGCGGTCGCATATGCGACCGTATAAATAAGATGCGGGCCGCATAAATAAGATGCGGGCCGCAGATATGCGCTTGGAAATCGCAGACACAAGCAGAGTTTTGGGTGAAGTTCAGGGTAAGATGTGATCACATAATTGGTATGCGAACCGTAGACTCAACCACAGATCAAGTATGAAGTTTACGGTTTGTTGGAATTGCGATGCAAAAGGCGGCCACATTTCTTCAATGCGGACCGCGAATCAGGAACGCGATGAAGGCAAAACCCATGGGTGAAATCTGCGACGGACGTGTAATATTTGCGGACCACATTTCTGTTATGCGACAGAAATGCGGTCAAATTATTGAAATCATAGGCAAATCAGTCCGAATTTTGCCTCGATTTTTGGGCCTCTAAAATAGGTTTAATTGGGTTTTGTGGGAATTATCTTGTCAGAATTTAGAGCAGAAAGTACTAGGCTTGAACTATTTGATTTCTTGGAAGCTTTTGGATCAATTATCTTCTACTTTGTAAGCTTATGACAATTCATATTCTTTCGATTTCAGTTTTAGCATGAGTAGCTAATTCTAAACACTAAGGTTGTGAACCCTAAATGGGTATTATGTTATTGGAATTTTGATATTAAATATATTTTCAACGGTTGATTGATATTTGTTTACTTCTTATTCTTTAAACAATTGTTGGCGGTTGCAAACATTAACAAACGCCATTTAATTCCACCTTTGCTTGGGAAAGCACGGTAGAATTTGGTAGGAGTAAATAACAAAGACTCAAGGCTTTAAACCTTGTTTAATAAAATCGCTTAGGAATAAGTGGGTATTAATTTGGCATAAATTAATTGTTCTTAATCACAACTCTTTTGTATTTGGAAAAATCATAAAGAGGAAATATTACCCAACTATTGGGAAATATTGGGTAGTCAATTAGGCATCAATTGCATATCAAAAGATTCTTCCATTGGAAATATATAATATTGGCATAGATAACATTATACTTCATTAAGGGGGACACAACCTTGGTTTCTTTAATCATATTATTCATATTCATAATACTACAATTAGTCTTCATTTAAACTTAAATTCAATTCATCTTTCTGTTACGATTACTTGATAGAATTACGACTGTAGTTGAGTACTACACTAATTAAGTAAACGTTTCACACCTATTCTATGTGGGATTCAACCCCAACCTTGTTGGGTTATTATATTTGACACCGACTGCTTACACTGTTTATTAAGGTGTAAATTGAGCGTATCAACCACCTAGTGAAATGAAGGGTCTCTATAGCTGTATGAAGGTAAATACTAGGGTGAAGACCCTCAATGAACCTCCTTACTCTCTCATCCTCATTGGAAAGAAAATGTAGCACGACGGGACAGATCTGTAAACCTAATCTCATACTCACTAACCGACATTTGACTCTGTTGTAGGTGCTCAAATTGCCTCATCAGCTCCTCCTCTTCATGCGTGGCACAAACTGCTCCAACACGACCCTAGAGAACTGAGCCCAAGTAAGAGGAGGTGATCCAATAGATCGACCCAAATCATAAACATACCCCTACCTCTTGGCCGGAACCTGCATATGTAAGGCGGTGAAATCAATCCCAATAGACGTGTCTAGTCCCAATTTGTGCATGTTGACGGCCAATTTTGACCCTCCTTTTAACAATTAATTTGCTTGTACTTAATAATTTACAATAAATATTTTGGAAGTACTTTCTATCAATAAATACCTATTTTTACAAATTGATTAAGTATTAGTTTGAAATTAATCACCTCGTATTAGTATTATATAATTAGAAATTTACATACTATTTTAATATTATTAAAAAATCATTTGTTCACACCTCATAGACTTTATAATTAATTTGACAAACTATTTCTCAATTTTAGTTAAACAGACTATGATGTTAATCAACGCATAATTTAGAAAATAAATTATTTTATAAATATTTAATTACAATAATTAGTAGTATATTTGATAATTATAATTTTACTATATTTTATTTGAATTAATTAAGTTTAATTAAATTAATTTTAAAGAGGTTAAAGACCAAATGGCTACAATTGTAATTCCTTAATTAATTACACAAGGGCCATTTCTTAAATTAATTTCAGCCCAATGTGCAAGCCTAGATATGGATATGGTGTAGTCGAAACAACCTTTTCTCGCCAAGTTGGCAATCCGGCCTAACCCATTTGAACCAATCAAAGCACGCCACGTCACCAGTCTCCCACACCCACATTTTACTCTACTTTTCTCTTTAATTTTTAAAACACCTAGAGACTTAATCTTGACCGTTGGATCAAAATAATCCAATAGCCACCAAAATTCCTTACAAAACTGATTTAATCCCTAATTATCAAGGCGGTTGATCTAATGATCCAACGGCCCAGATTCACCCTCACAATCTTATCCTAGAGATAGCCAACCCCCAATCCCCTAACCTTAATCATTCGCTTCAAAGACTCAGCCGCCCCTTTCCCCTTCTTCTCTCATCTCTCTCAAACTAACTAGACCCGTCAAATCAAAGCGCATTGGAGCCTCCTCAGAACCTCATTATGATTATTCAAGGTCCAAAGGTCAAATGCAATGACCTCTATATGTTGGAGCTTTACCCGATGGATTTTGCGATCAACGTTCAAATTTCTCTCTTCTCATGTAAAAATCCCTCACCAATTTCACCTCTGTCTATATGATTTTCACTCGCCTATGCTTGCATCTTCTAGTAGTCGTCATCTCACTATTGAGTTTGAATTGCTGAAACCTAAGCCATTAATGGCACTATAAATAGAGCCTTAATTTCACTCACCTAACACAACCTAAGAACCACCTAACGACATCGAAAAACTTACAATCACACCAAACAATAGTCTAAAGTTTCATACGAGTTAAGAGACTAGGTTTCTTTTTCTGATTTAAATCTCTATTCCTTTTTGTTTATGATTTTCTTCACTGCTCAAGAGCTCGAAATCTTTGTTTTCATGCGGCTAAGTTAGAAATACCATTTGGTCTGCTGCCCTAGAAAAGGTTAGTGTACTTCCACCCCCTCTCTAATTGCTTAATTCGAAAATCATGAACATACTACTGTCTTTCAGTTAATTGCTTCCTTTATGATGTTTGTCATTAATCTATGATTTTTTATTCTAGTTCATAATGACTTGTTGAAGATCTGTGATTAGTTGTTATGTTTTCATCAGTAATTATTAAGTTTCTATGCGACTTTATGATTTCTATTCTGTATTAAACAGCCAAAATGATTAAGCTGCTTAACATGCCTTATTGATCTCTGATATCTACCTAGAATGCTCTAATGTTTTGTTATAATCTTGATTCCTATCATACAATATTCTATTGAGTTTTGCTGTTCTAATCTTGGGGTTGCTGTTATATGATTCTAGCTAGAACATACATGAAAGTACATAGTCTAACCCTGCATCACTTGGTTTAAGTGTTTAAATGCTTTTCTTCTTTGTATAAATACCTGTTAACACGTAAGCATTCTTTAAGTCGTCACTATGAAAGCTTTATATCCATGTCTAACTATTAGTTGTATCTCTAAGTAAGAAACGGGTCTTACTAGGATAAACATCTTTGAACATCAGTGATCACTCTGCACATGTTTTTTCATGATCAGGTTATCTTTCATGAACTAGGTTATAGTCACGCTATATGTTTAACTATTTTATAAGTTGAATGCAACTCTACTATGTCAAGCTATTAACCTTAGTCTATACAGCTGAGTTTAGTCTGTTTATATGATGTTTCCATGTTCATAAACCCTTAATGATACTGACAATCTAATTTTGTAATGGTTGAGACTCATCCTATCTTGTGAGATCATAACTTTGGTTGAAATCTCTATATGTGTGGATGTCTGGCACAAGTCTTTGTTTATCCCTCATGACTTCATGCTTTTGAACACTTTGTTGAAACTGCACTCAGTTCTCTCTATTCAAACTGCACTCAGTTCTCTCTTTCTCTGTTAATCAGAATTGAATCTGGTCTTGGAGATACATCTTGTTATTACTAAACGAGTATAATAACTTGCCTAATTCATTACACTCTTATAAAGAAATGGTTCTATTTTCACTTCTAAAATGAAGTGACTGATGGTTTGTGATCTTGCTAAGCACTCTTAGGGAATTCCATTCTTAATCTGTAAACATGTAGTCATGTTTTAAGTTCTGATTGTACTTTGGTGTTCCTAATAACACCTTTTGAGGCTCCTGCTTATAACTGTTTGTTTGAAATCTTTGTTGATGTTTTCAAAGGGTTCCAAATAGTATTGACATATGTGTGAAAGACTTGAGTTAAATCAACCTGTGATCAATCTATTAGGGCAATAACATCTGTGATCAATCTATTAGGGCAATAACATATGTGATCAATATACAAGGGCAATAACATCTATATCCCTAAGCTGTTGCAGCTCTAAACTATGTGCTATTTATCTATCTTTTAGATGTTTGATTCCTCTTGTTTGGTTCTTTAGCAAAAACAGTATGATGTTCTTGCTGATGTGTGTATTTTGAAATTTGACCTTCATGTCTGTCTAGTATGTTAATCAATCACTTAGAACTGGAAGTATTGTTAAAGAAATAGGAAATGTTTTTGTGTTCATATTATTCTATTAAGAAGAGGGTATGCTTCTATACCAGGGAATGTTACAGTAGCTGATTTACATTGAAAGAGCCTTATTGGCACTCAAAACTATAGGGAAGAATGAGTCGTTAGTGGTTAGGGGTATTGGGGAGTAGAGTTCAACTCTAAGTTGGGTTGCTCTCTCCGACATAAGCATTGCCTTGGGCCTTGAGACCCTTTGGAACTTTGAAGTGTCGGGGAATTCAAAAAGGGCATCGACCTTGAGTGGAATTCTCTCCTTAGACGTTATTTCATTGACACTTATAATTCGCTTTAGGTTTCGTGATTAATGACAACGAAAGGTGTTCAATGTGGGTCACTTACTATACATAACGACCACATCAGTATAACCTCCTTAGTGTTTAAATACTGTAAGTTATCTTTCCTTTAGTCATTGCTTTGGAAATTTCATATATGAGCATGTATATAGTACTGTCTCTCTAATGACCTTCTCTCTTCTTTTATTTTTAATATGTACAATGGCTTGGGCCTGCTGAGTTCTTAAGGAACTGTCACGCCCCAACCTCGGGGAGCGCGACCGGCGCTTAACCGAGATACCCCGGTTAAGCAAGCATGCTAGAAGCCTTCTACCCAACCTTGTCCATTAACAACATAAGAATCAGTACAGGTGATAGCGATGATAATAGTCAAGTGTTCCGCATTCTTTTTCGATTACTATAGGATAGTCATTTATGACTTCTAAAATATAACAAGTTTACTGATATGATGAAAACATGTTTGCCCAAATACCAACACTTACTAGTTTAATTCCCAACATCATATACCACCCACAACCTGTCTACGGAGCCTCTAAGTACAGCAGAATAGTAGTATGGAAGTGCTGGCGACAAGGCCGCAGCCATACCTCAAAACATAAAGTACAACGTCAAAAGCCATGAAGCCCGGAACAGAGTAGGGCTTACCGAAATCTGCTGAATAGAGAGTAACTGCTAACGAGGATCAAAACCGCTCGCTGACGAACCACTTGCATCCATTGAAGATGCAGCACCCCCGGCAAAAGGGACGTTAGTGCATATGGAATAGTACAAGTATGTAAAGATAAATGGCCTCTTTCAAAATAGAATGCCAGTATAAGAAAAGGAAAACCATAGAAACAGCAAGTCACAATCAATAATATCCAAATCACTAGTTAAAACATAACAATTTTCAAAATACAAAAATAATATATATTTTTGGTTGGGAGATCATTAGCACTGATATACCAGCGTGTTGTTAGCATGGAGTCCGATCGCGCCCGATCAGCTAGGCCATCTCCCAACGAACAATGCGGTTTGACATGTGATGCTACAAAAGGTGTTACCAAGAGTAGTACCGCCATGTGCGCAACATTGCTATATCCTAAGAGTCTAGAGTCAGTTGTCGTCGTTAGTGCTGGGCCTACCTCTTTGAGGTCCAAACACCAGAGTCCTTTCTGTCCCTTTACTCCTTTATTTACTGCTTTCGCTATTCTATAGCTCTAGTATGTCATTTTCCTTCATTGTGTTCCTGTTGTTTTATCTCACGTGTATACAACATTTATATATTGGATTAAATGCTTTAGTAATCAACCCTTCACCTGCTAATCATGAGCTGTTATTATTAATTCAACATGCTTTGCTAACTCGTGGTGCACTTTGGAGTATTATGTCTGAATCAACGAGGAGGATGAGCTAGCCCGACCAAGCAGAGAGGGCATAGCCTGGCTAGAGGTCCCAGGATCCATCGATCACATGCTACCACCTGCTAAAGACGATGATTGGGTAGTGGAGTGTATCCAGATAGAATCCGAGAAAGAGCTGGAGGGAGACCTAGGAGAATATTCTGAGTTCAACTTTGACGAAGAAGAGTTTGAAGAAGATCCGGAGGAAGAGACAGAGGAAGAAGAGGAGATAGGGAATGATTTCGGGGATAGTTAGTAGAAGTTGGTTGATTTCCCCTTCTTTCCCACTTTGTGCCTTTATCCCCAATTTTCATAATTTTCCCTAAGGGCAATTTGTTCAAGCCCATGAAGTTCTATGAATATCAGAAAAGTGATGTAACCTCTGTACCTACTTGTCTCAATCCAAACATTATCAATGAAAACAAAACTTGCTTCAGATCTAAATGTGTCAAGTCTAATTGTTTGTCAAGCATTCGCGATTTAGGCCCACCTCCGGTAATGAGGTCCTACGAATTCTAGGAAAACGAACATTCATGAATACGTTAATGAACTGCTCTACGTGATCTTCTGCTTGTATAAATGAAGAAACTGACTTCTATTTCTTTTTTTGTTTCTTACTATATTATTTCTCCCCAAAAGAAAAGTTGGTTTGTGTCGACCTGTAACTGGCAGAACCACCATACAAGTTATGATCAAAGGGGAATATATCTGCTATGGGAAACCAACCGAACATGCTCTGGTCATAGCCGATAGACCGGCGCGATCGGGAGAGGAGAACGATACAAGGAATGATGAACACGTGGCCAGGATGGCCTAGGAGATGGAGTCTCTAAGGGAGGAAGTATATATTACGGAACTAGCACATATGGCCATGACAATGCTCCCTCAACCACCCCACTTTCCTTCTTTTGATTCAATCCCTGACCACTTTCCTTCCACATCACGCCAAACCAACAACACCCCGATTTCAGTCCCCACCACTCAAATCATACCTCTAATAAACCCGGCAAACCCACCAAATCCCCCTATACACACTCCCTACGTACCACAGTACATTCAAATGCAACAAAACCAACCTATTACCAGTAACACAACTCACACCCCTCCACGCGACGGAGTCACTTTTACCACTCACCCAAATCAGCACATACCCGTGGCACAAATGCCCGCCCAGAGTGATATGATCCTCCTATATATGTCATTTCTGAACCTATCTTTACAGCGCCTGTCACGATTAGGGTGCCTTGTGAGATTGACAATATGCTGAGATGGAAAGGGAAGCTAGGTGTAAGGAGGAGGAGTCTGTGACTGAGCAGCTACGAATTTGAGAAAACAAATGAAGAACCTCCAAGTCGCTCTGGTAAGTGAAAGTTTGGACTACGAGGATCTGTATATTCATCGGGATATGGATATGCCAGTAGGGTATAAGCCTCTAAAGTTTGATATCTTCGATGGGATGGGTGATACTCACGCATATTTGAGGGCAATAATGTGACAAGTAAGTTAGAGTGGGAAGGAATGAGAAGCTGAGAATGAAGTTGTTCATAAGGATCCCGACGGGAAAAGCACTTACCTGGTATACTCGACAAGATCCACGAAACTGGAGAACATGGCAAGATATGACGGAAGATTTCATGAATCGCTTTCTATTTAACACAGAGATCACTCCCAAAAAATTAATCATTTAGAGCTCCGATTTCTAGTAGAAAGCGGAGCCGAGCAGTTTCGATTGAATGGATACTCCGAAATAGAACGAGAAAAATTGAATTTGATCAATAGTTTTGCACTAGTAAACCTACAAAAAAAGCCATCAGAGTCATTCAAATAATATGCACGTTAGTGGAGGTCAAACGCCGCCAAGGCACAACCTCCGTTGGACGACTGTAAATTAACCAAGTATTTCATCAGGGCCAAAGAAAGGATATGCTTTGAACCAATGATGGGAATGATGGGATAGAAATTCCCCGAGCTGGTCAAGATGGGGGATTTCTTAGAAGAAGATATAAAATCTGGTAAAGTACAATCCATGGCTGCACTGCAACCGGCTAGCAAGGCAATCCAATCAGGGTAAATCGGTAGCGAAAAGGAAAAAAAAAAGAAATCTCAGTAGTCGTCCCTTACTAGTAACCCAACCCACATCATGGAAACACTTCTTATTTCCTGAACAATCATTCACCACCACCCGCATACGCCCCAGTCTACAATACCCATCCATATTACAACTGCAACCTCAATATAACCCTCTTCGAGCCCATAATAACCCGAACCCATAATGACCATATGCTCCTGTCCAATCCACCACTCACCAAAAGCGACCCACTTATGAATCATGCCCTCGTCCCAATTTTGAAGAGAGGGGTCCTAGAAATTGTACCTAGATTGCTGAGCCTCTAGCTTAATTGTTCAAAAGATTAAGAAGAGCAGGATTGATACATCTAGTGGAAGTAAGGTTTACTAAGTATCCCTCAAAGTATTTTGATGCAACCAAAAGGTGCATGTACCATTCAAAGGTGCCTGGGCATGATACTGAAGATTGTTTCAAGCTAAAAAAATGAAATTTAAGCACTAATCAATAGTGGAGCCATCCAGTGCACTCCGGCTGTGCGCAATGTTAATTGTAGTCCACTTCCAAATCACAAAAATTAGGGGGTCAGCATGATCACCTTGGACGAAGAATAAGATTTGAAACGAACTAGTAACAGCACAAGTAAGACCCAAGGTGACGGTCCAGACTTATCAATGACAACCTACCATTGCTACAGGGGACGAAGAGAGTCGAAAATACACAATTGTCCCATGGACATACTAGCAAAAGGGGAAGACCATGATGACAGACTCTGTAGCAACCCATGGTATGACTAGGTCTGGGTGATGTTACACTCCTCAAGATGCAAATCGAGTGAATTTGGCTAGAGAGTAGATTCAAAGAAGGAACATAACAGACCCAGAAGCCAAAAAATTGAAGAAGAGAATGTCAACCAAAGAGTCCTCCGTGGAGGAGCACCTGAAGAAAACTCCGGCGCAAATATCAATCATGGACTTGCTAATGAGCTCCGACAGCCATATGGACGCCTTGACGAAGTACTAAGTGGGGTAAGCATGCAGAGCAACACCACCAGTGAGGCGCTGGGTGTAATAATTGGGAAAATGGTTGAAGCAAATATGATCACTTATAGAAGAGACGAACTTCCTGTCGAAGGCATATGTCACAACAAAGCTCTTCATATCACTGTCAAATGTAGGGAAAAGGTGGTGTCCTGAGTGCTGGTTGGTGGAGGGTCAGGAGTCAACATTTGTCGCTCTCTACTATGCAGGAGTTGGGAATTTATCTAAGGGAAGTCAAGGAAAGCCACGTGCATGGTAAGGGCTTTTAATGGTTCGCAGAAGGATGTTATTGGAGAAATTTATTTGGCTTTGCAGATCGGCCTGGTTGAATTTCCCATATTGTTTCAAGTAATGGATATTTCTTCTTCATACAACTTACTGTTGGGAAGGCCCTGGTTACACATGGAAGGGGCCGCCCCATCCCCCCTAAATCAATGCATGAAATTTGAGTGGGAATGTCAAGAGATCGTGGTCCATGGCGAATGGGGTCAATCAGTTTATTTGGAGCATGCACTCCTGTTCATTAAAGGGCTAGGCAGGGTTGCTTTACATGCAGTTGAAATCATGCAGACCACCAAAATAGAAGAGACTGAATAAAACATGGAAATACAGTCACCTTATATATCCAAGATGGCTATAAGGAAGATGATGAAATATGGATATAGACAAGGAGCTGGTTTAGGAGCCAGGTCATATGGGATTATAGAGCAAATTAAACAAATGGGCAGAACAGAAGGGCCGACATAGGATATCAGCCTCCGGTGGGGAAAACTCGTACCGGTAGTTCCGGGAAAAAGGTTTTTGTGCCAGAGCATGTTTCAGGTACAGGAAAGAGTTCAACACCAGAAGATGATATCATCAATGGAATGGGGAGGCTATTCATGTATATGATTGAAGAATGCTGTGAATGAACTAACATCAAGACACCGGCCATCAAGAATGCCGAACAAGGAGTAGAGCTGCTGAATTGGACCGCCAGTCCATCTTTTGTTCGCCGGGAGTATTGATAATGTGGAACTGTAAAAGTTTTTGAAAAGCACACGGTCAATTGAGGTCTGCACCGTGTCTATATCTTTTTGTCATTTGCCTCTTTTGAATGCTTAGACGTTCCTCTTTTGATGAAATAAAAAGAATTGTTTTCTTAAAATATTGCAACTTTATTTACCTCTTCATTTATACTTAGTTTTCTTTTCAGTAATAAAAATGATAAAAACTCGCGTTCTGCAATTGTGACATGTAACAAAATCATCGAGCGACACGACCCAGATTACGAGGAATATGACGAGAGTATGATGCCAGACAATCTCCCACTAGAGATTGAACAACTGGAGAGTCAGAAAAAATCCCAACCTCGAAGAAACGGAAGTAGTCAATCTCGAAAGCGAAGAAGACATGAAAGAAACCAAAATCGACATTCTAGAAGCCAAGCAGAGGGAAAAACTGGTTGAGCTCCTCCGACAATATATCGATGTGTTCCCATGGTCATATGACGACATGGCTGGATTAAGTACTGACATTGTCTCGCATCGACTGCCTATCGATCCCGCCAGATTGCTGGTCAAGCAAAAACCTAGAAAATTCAAGCCCGATTTGAGTCTGAGTATAAAGGAGGAGGTAACCAAGTAGATAGAAGTAAATGTGGTAAGGGTCACCAATTATCCCAACTGGTTGGCAAGTATCGTCCAAGTACCCAAGAAAGACGGGAAGATTAGGATATGCGTGGATTACCAAGATCTCAACAAAGCTATCCCAAAGGATGACTTCCCCTTACCAAATATCCACATCCTCATCGACAACTGTGCGAAGCATGAACTATAGTCATTCATGGATAGTTTCGTTGGATATAGCAAGACCTTGATGCATGAGGAATATGCAGAATAGACAGCCTTCACCACACCTTGGGGAGTTTACTGCTATAGAGTCATGTTGTTTGGTCTCAAAAAAGCTGGTGCCACAAACATGAGGGCCATGACGACCCTTTTTCATGACATGATTCACAAGGAGATCGAAGTATATGTGGATAACATCATCATCATGTCTCGGAAGAGTTCAGAGCACATAGATGATTTCAAGAAATTTTTTGAGCGCCTGTGGAGGCACAACTTCAAATTGAACCCACCAAAATGAGCGTTCGGAGTCCCTGCTACAAAATTGTTAGGCTTCAGCGCAAGCAAAAAGGGGATGGTACTTGATCCATAAAAAATTAAGGCCATTCAGGAGTTGCCGCCACCTAAGAATAAGAAGGATGTGATGAGTTTCCTGAGTAGATTGAATTACATCAGTCATTTCACAGCCCGGTCCACGATAATCTGTGAACCTATTTTCAAGTTGCTGAAAATGATGCTGCCACAAAATGGACAGAAGACTATCAGAAAGCCTTCGACAGAATTATGGAGTATTTGTCAAATCCACCAGTGCTGGTTCCCCCTGAGCCCAAGAAGCCATTGTTACTATATCTGTCAGTCTTGGATAATGCCTTTTGATGTATGTTGGGACACCATGATGAAACTGGGAGAAAGGAACAGGCCATCTACTACTTAAATAAGAAGTTCATGCCATGCGAGGCCAAATACACTTTCATGGAACGCACTTGCTGTGCTCTGACTTGGATTGTCCAGAAACTAAGGCATTACAAGTCAGCATACACTACGCATATGTTATCTCGGCTCGACCCACTCAAGTACATCTTCCAAAAGCCAATGCCTATTTGAAAGCTAGCTAAATTGAAAATTCTCCTCAGCAAATTTGACATTGTGTACATAACTCAGAAGGCTATCAAGGGGCAAGCTAGCCAATCACCTCACGGAGAAATCAGTAGAGGGGGATTATGAGCTGCTCAATACGTATTTTCCTGACGAAAATGTATTATTTGCCGGAGAAGATTTGTAGAGTCACACCCTGGGTGGAGAATGTTTTTTGATGGAGCAGTAAACTTCAAAGCAGTCGGACATGGGGCAGTCCTAATTTCGGAATCCGAGCAGCAATATCCAGTGTCAACAAATATAAGATTCCCTTGTACCAATAATATGGCTGAATACGAGGCACACATCCTAGGTATCAGAATGGCAGTCGACATGAACGTCAAAGAACTTTTGGTCATAGGGCATTCCTATCTATCGATACACCAATTCCAAGAGGAGTGGTCTCCCAAAAATGTCAAGATCCTTCCGTACCTGCACTTCGTAAAAGAGCTATGCAAGAACTTCACGAGGATTGAGTTCAAGCACGTTCCGAAAATTCAGAACTAGTTTACCGACGCCCTTGTAGCTCTATCATCCATGATTCAGCATCCGCACAAGAGCTACATCGACCCTGTCGAGACAAAGATTAGGGATCAACGTGCCTATTGCGTCCATGTAGATGAAGAGCTAGATGGTAAACCGTGGTACCACCACATCAGGAGATTCCTTGCAACCAGGGAGTACCCAAATAATGCTACTAATAGTCAGAAGCGAGCCCTCAGGAGGTTGGTGAATCACTTTTTACTTAACAGGGAAGTCTTGTACAGGAGGAGCTCGAACTTGGGTTTATTGAGATGTGTAAATGCCGCCAAGGAGACTAGGTTATTGGAAGAAGTACATGCAGGAACGTGAGGACCCCACATGAATGGATTCACGTTACCCAAGAAGATCTTGAGAGCTGGACACTTTCGGATGAATATGGAAAGTGATAGTATCAACTACATATAGAAGTGTCACTAGTGCTAGATTCACGAGGATTTCATCCGGGTTCCGCCGAATGAGTTGAATGTGATGGGTTCACCCTCGTCATTCGTCACTTGGGACATGTACGTTATTGGACCTTTTGATCCTGCTGCATTAATGGGCACCGCTTAGACTTGGTAACTCTCGACTGCTTCACTAATTGGGCTGAAGAATCTACTACAAGGCCATCACAAAGAAAGTAGTGGCGGATTTCGTCTGAAACAACATCGTCTGCCGATTTGGAATACCAGAGTCAATAGTGACCTCACGAAAGAAATCTGCAAGAAGTTCGGAATAGTCCACTGCGACTCCACAGCCTACAGAGCACAAAATAACGAGGCAGTCGAGGTAGCCAACAAAAATATCAAGAGATTTATGCAAAAAATAGTGGACAGTCACATACAGTGGCACAAGAAACTATCGTTCACCTTACTAGGTTATCATACCACCATGAGAACATCTACTGGGGCAACACTGTACAAGTTTGTATACGACACCGAATATTGATTCCAGCAGAGGTCGAGATACCATCTTTAAGAGTCATTCAAGAGGCCAAGTTGGACGATGCAGAGTGGATATGGGTCAGACGGGAGCAAGTCATGTTAATCGATGAGAAGAGAATGGATGCAGTATGCCATGGTTAGCTATATCAGAATAGGATGGCCAGTGCATTTAACAAAAGGGCGAAGCCTCACTAGTTCATACCGGGGCAATTGGCCTTGAAAAAAATCTTTCCCTACCAGGAGGAAGCCAAAGGAAAATTCGCACTAAATTGGGAAGGACCACACGTGGTTCACCGTGTGTTGTCAGGAAGTGCTCTAATCTTGGAAGAAATGGATGGAAGAATCAACACAAAGCCCATCAACACAGACGCAATCAAGAGATAGAAAATCCAAATATCATTTTTGTATATTGCTCTGGCACTACACTGGCTTGATTTCCTCAGGAAGGAATACGTGGGCATTTCTCATCGTATTAATTTGTCTTTTGCAATTGAACTACGTTCTGGCCTGATTCCATTTGGATACGTAGGCAGTCTGAGTTAGACTCAGCCGTTTCATTATTAATCTCATCATTTTGTATCTATTGTTATCAAACTACGTCACGACCTGATTCCATTTGGATACGTAGGCTACCTGAGTCAGGCTCGGTCATCTTCATCATATTTTTATCATCATCCACGAACTACTTAAAACTTGATTTCGTTTTGGATACATAGGCAACCTGAAAGGGTTTGGTCTTAACCTTAGGAAAAACCTTTGTAATCCATCAGTTCGAATTAGGATGTAGTTGTAACGGCAAGCATCCACATTGCCAAAGCATCACGAAGGATTGACATCAACAAGATAAAGTTTTCATGAAGCGACATTCGCGTTTGGAGAACCTTTCGTCGCATGTCATAATCCGGAAAAAAGACACTTAAAAAAAAATTTCAAAATGTTTTCTGAAATACAGTAATTTGTTCCACTTACCGAACTTCATGGCGTAGCCAGATAAAAGGTCGAGGCAAAACCAACACTGTGGTCGACACAAACATACCCCCCCCCCCCCCCCC